>OZ024816.1:57784870-58089870 GCA_964017055.1 Chloromyia formosa | reverse complement strand
GTCTGTCTGTCTGTCTGTCTGTCTGTCTGTCTGTCTGTCTGTCTGTCTGTCTGTCTGTCTGTCTGTCTGTCTGTCTGTCTGTCTGTCTGTCTGTCTGTCTGTCTGTCTGTCTGTCTGTCTGTCTGTCTGTCTGTCTGTCTGTCTGTCTGTCTGTCTGTCTGTCTGTCTGTCTGTCTGTCTGTCTGTCTGTCTGTCTGTCTGTCTGTCTGTCTGTCTGTCTGTCTGTCTGTCTGTCTGTCTGTCTGTCTGTCTGTCTGTCTGTCTGTCTGTCTGTCTGTCTGTCTGTCTGTCTGTCTGTCTGTCTGTCTGTCTGTCTGTCTGTCTGTCTGTCTGTCTGTCTGTCTGTCTGTCTGTCTGTCTGTCTGTCTGTCTGTCTGTCTGTCTGTCTGTCTGTCTGTCTGTCTGTCTGTCTGTCTGTCTGTCTGTCTGTCTGTCTGTCTGTCTGTCTGTCTGTCTGTCTGTCTGTCTGTCTGTCTGTCTGTCTGTCTGTCTGTCTGTCTGTCTGTCTGTCTGTCTGTCTGTCTGTCTGTCTGTCTGTCTGTCTGTCTGTCTGTCTGTCTGTCTGTCTGTCTGTCTGTCTGTCTGTCTGTCTGTCTGTCTGTCTGTCTGTCTGTCTGTCTGTCTGTCTGTCTGTCTGTCTGTCTGTCTGTCTGTCTGTCTGTCTGTCTGTCTGTCTGTCTGTCTGTCTGTCTGTCTGTCTGTCTGTCTGTCTGTCTGTCTGTCTGTCTGTCTGTCTGTCTGTCTGTCTGTCTGTCTGTCTGTCTGTCTGTCTGTCTGTCTGTCTGTCTGTCTGTCTGTCTGTCTGTCTGTCTGTCTGTCTGTCTGTCTGTCTGTCTGTCTGTCTGTCTGTCTGTCTGTCTGTCTGTCTGTCTGTCTGTCTGTCTGTCTGTCTGTCTGTCTGTCTGTCTGTCTGTCTGTCTGTCTGTCTGTCTGTCTGTCTGTCTGTCTGTCTGTCTGTCTGTCTGTCTGTCTGTCTGTCTGTCTGTCTGTCTGTCTGTCTGTCTGTCTGTCTGTCTGTCTGTCTGTCTGTCTGTCTGTCTGTCTGTCTGTCTGTCTGTCTGTCTGTCTGTCTGTCTGTCTGTCTGTCTGTCTGTCTGTCTGTCTGTCTGTCTGTCTGTCTGTCTGTCTGTCTGTCTGTCTGTCTGTCTGTCTGTCTGTCTGTCTGTCTGTCTGTCTGTCTGTCTGTCTGTCTGTCTGTCTGTCTGTCTGTCTGTCTGTCTGTCTGTCTGTCTGTCTGTCTGTCTGTCTGTCTGTCTGTCTGTCTGTCTGTCTGTCTGTCTGTCTGTCTGTCTGTCTGTCTGTCTGTCTGTCTGTCTGTCTGTCTGTCTGTCTGTCTGTCTGTCTGTCTGTCTGTCTGTCTGTCTGTCTGTCTGTCTGTCTGTCTGTCTGTCTGTCTGTCTGTCTGTCTGTCTGTCTGTCTGTCTGTCTGTCTGTCTGTCTGTCTGTCTGTCTGTCTGTCTGTCTGTCTGTCTGTCTGTCTGTCTGTCTGTCTGTCTGTCTGTCTGTCTGTCTGTCTGTCTGTCTGTCTGTCTGTCTGTCTGTCTGTCTGTCTGTCTGTCTGTCTGTCTGTCTGTCTGTCTGTCTGTCTGTCTGTCTGTCTGTCTGTCTGTCTGTCTGTCTGTCTGTCTGTCTGTCTGTCTGTCTGTCTGTCTGTCTGTCTGTCTGTCTGTCTGTCTGTCTGTCTGTCTGTCTGTCTGTCTGTCTGTCTGTCTGTCTGTCTGTCTGTCTGTCTGTCTGTCTGTCTGTCTGTCTGTCTGTCTGTCTGTCTGTCTGTCTGTCTGTCTGTCTGTCTGTCTGTCTGTCTGTCTGTCTGTCTGTCTGTCTGTCTGTCTGTCTGTCTGTCTGTCTGTCTGTCTGTCTGTCTGTCTGTCTGTCTGTCTGTCTGTCTGTCTGTCTGTCTGTCTGTCTGTCTGTCTGTCTGTCTGTCTGTCTGTCTGTCTGTCTGTCTGTCTGTCTGTCTGTCTGTCTGTCTGTCTGTCTGTCTGTCTGTCTGTCTGTCTGTCTGTCTGTCTGTCTGTCTGTCTGTCTGTCTGTCTGTCTGTCTGTCTGTCTGTCTGTCTGTCTGTCTGTCTGTCTGTCTGTCTGTCTGTCTGTCTGTCTGTCTGTCTGTCTGTCTGTCTGTCTGTCTGTCTGTCTGTCTGTCTGTCTGTCTGTCTGTCTGTCTGTCTGTCTGTCTGTCTGTCTGTCTGTCTGTCTGTCTGTCTGTCTGTCTGTCTGTCTGTCTGTCTGTCTGTCTGTCTGTCTGTCTGTCTGTCTGTCTGTCTGTCTGTCTGTCTGTCTGTCTGTCTGTCTGTCTGTCTGTCTGTCTGTCTGTCTGTCTGTCTGTCTGTCTGTCTGTCTGTCTGTCTGTCTGTCTGTCTGTCTGTCTGTCTGTCTGTCTGTCTGTCTGTCTGTCTGTCTGTCTGTCTGTCTGTCTGTCTGTCTGTCTGTCTGTCTGTCTGTCTGTCTGTCTGTCTGTCTGTCTGTCTGTCTGTCTGTCTGTCTGTCTGTCTGTCTGTCTGTCTGTCTGTCTGTCTGTCTGTCTGTCTGTCTGTCTGTCTGTCTGTCTGTCTGTCTGTCTGTCTGTCTGTCTGTCTGTCTGTCTGTCTGTCTGTCTGTCTGTCTGTCTGTCTGTCTGTCTGTCTGTCTGTCTGTCTGTCTGTCTGTCTGTCTGTCTGTCTGTCTGTCTGTCTGTCTGTCTGTCTGTCTGTCTGTCTGTCTGTCTGTCTGTCTGTCTGTCTGTCTGTCTGTCTGTCTGTCTGTCTGTCTGTCTGTCTGTCTGTCTGTCTGTCTGTCTGTCTGTCTGTCTGTCTGTCTGTCTGTCTGTCTGTCTGTCTGTCTGTCTGTCTGTCTGTCTGTCTGTCTGTCTGTCTGTCTGTCTGTCTGTCTGTCTGTCTGTCTGTCTGTCTGTCTGTCTGTCTGTCTGTCTGTCTGTCTGTCTGTCTGTCTGTCTGTCTGTCTGTCTGTCTGTCTGTCTGTCTGTCTGTCTGTCTGTCTGTCTGTCTGTCTGTCTGTCTGTCTGTCTGTCTGTCTGTCTGTCTGTCTGTCTGTCTGTCTGTCTGTCTGTCTGTCTGTCTGTCTGTCTGTCTGTCTGTCTGTCTGTCTGTCTGTCTGTCTGTCTGTCTGTCTGTCTGTCTGTCTGTCTGTCTGTCTGTCTGTCTGTCTGTCTGTCTGTCTGTCTGTCTGTCTGTCTGTCTGTCTGTCTGTCTGTCTGTCTGTCTGTCTGTCTGTCTGTCTGTCTGTCTGTCTGTCTGTCTGTCTGTCTGTCTGTCTGTCTGTCTGTCTGTCTGTCTGTCTGTCTGTCTGTCTGTCTGTCTGTCTGTCTGTCTGTCTGTCTGTCTGTCTGTCTGTCTGTCTGTCTGTCTGTCTGTCTGTCTGTCTGTCTGTCTGTCTGTCTGTCTGTCTGTCTGTCTGTCTGTCTGTCTGTCTGTCTGTCTGTCTGTCTGTCTGTCTGTCTGTCTGTCTGTCTGTCTGTCTGTCTGTCTGTCTGTCTGTCTGTCTGTCTGTCTGTCTGTCTGTCTGTCTGTCTGTCTGTCTGTCTGTCTGTCTGTCTGTCTGTCTGTCTGTCTGTCTGTCTGTCTGTCTGTCTGTCTGTCTGTCTGTCTGTCTGTCTGTCTGTCTGTCTGTCTGTCTGTCTGTCTGTCTGTCTGTCTGTCTGTCTGTCTGTCTGTCTGTCTGTCTGTCTGTCTGTCTGTCTGTCTGTCTGTCTGTCTGTCTGTCTGTCTGTCTGTCTGTCTGTCTGTCTGTCTGTCTGTCTGTCTGTCTGTCTGTCTGTCTGTCTGTCTGTCTGTCTGTCTGTCTGTCTGTCTGTCTGTCTGTCTGTCTGTCTGTCTGTCTGTCTGTCTGTCTGTCTGTCTGTCTGTCTGTCTGTCTGTCTGTCTGTCTGTCTGTCTGTCTGTCTGTCTGTCTGTCTGTCTGTCTGTCTGTCTGTCTGTCTGTCTGTCTGTCTGTCTGTCTGTCTGTCTGTCTGTCTGTCTGTCTGTCTGTCTTCTGTCTGTCTGTCTGTCTGTCTGTCTGTCTGTCTGTCTGTCTGTCTGTCTGTCTGTCTGTCTGTCTGTCTGTCTGTCTGTCTGTCTGTCTGTCTGTCTGTCTGTCTGTCTGTCTGTCTGTCTGTCTGTCTGTCTGTCTGTCTGTCTGTCTGTCTGTCTGTCTGTCTGTCTGTCTGTCTGTCTGTCTGTCTGTCTGTCTGTCTGTCTGTCTGTCTGTCTGTCTGTCTGTCTGTCTGTCTGTCTGTCTGTCTGTCTGTCTGTCTGTCTGTCTGTCTGTCTGTCTGTCTGTCTGTCTGTCTGTCTGTCTGTCTGTCTGTCTGTCTGTCTGTCTGTCTGTCTGTCTGTCTGTCTGTCTGTCTGTCTGTCTGTCTGTCTGTCTGTCTGTCTGTCTGTCTGTCTGTCTGTCTGTCTGTCTGTCTGTCTGTCTGTCTGTCTGTCTGTCTGTCTGTCTGTCTGTCTGTCTGTCTGTCTGTCTGTCTGTCTGTCTGTCTGTCTGTCTGTCTGTCTGTCTGTCTGTCTGTCTGTCTGTCTGTCTGTCTGTCTGTCTGTCTGTCTGTCTGTCTGTCTGTCTGTCTGTCTGTCTGTCTGTCTGTCTGTCTGTCTGTCTGTCTGTCTGTCTGTCTGTCTGTCTGTCTGTCTGTCTGTCTGTCTGTCTGTCTGTCTGTCTGTCTGTCTGTCTGTCTGTCTGTCTGTCTGTCTGTCTGTCTGTCTGTCTGTCTGTCTGTCTGTCTGTCTGTCTGTCTGTCTGTCTGTCTGTCTGTCTGTCTGTCTGTCTGTCTGTCTGTCTGTCTGTCTGTCTGTCTGTCTGTCTGTCTGTCTGTCTGTCTGTCTGTCTGTCTGTCTGTCTGTCTGTCTGTCTGTCTGTCTGTCTGTCTGTCTGTCTGTCTGTCTGTCTGTCTGTCTGTCTGTCTGTCTGTCTGTCTGTCTGTCTGTCTGTCTGTCTGTCTGTCTGTCTGTCTGTCTGTCTGTCTGTCTGTCTGTCTGTCTGTCTGTCTGTCTGTCTGTCTGTCTGTCTGTCTGTCTGTCTGTCTGTCTGTCTGTCTGTCTGTCTGTCTGTCTGTCTGTCTGTCTGTCTGTCTGTCTGTCTGTCTGTCTGTCTGTCTGTCTGTCTGTCTGTCTGTCTGTCTGTCTGTCTGTCTGTCTGTCTGTCTGTCTGTCTGTCTGTCTGTCTGTCTGTCTGTCTGTCTGTCTGTCTGTCTGTCTGTCTGTCTGTCTGTCTGTCTGTCTGTCTGTCTGTCTGTCTGTCTGTCTGTCTGTCTGTCTGTCTGTCTGTCTGTCTGTCTGTCTGTCTGTCTGTCTGTCTGTCTGTCTGTCTGTCTGTCTGTCTGTCTGTCTGTCTGTCTGTCTGTCTGTCTGTCTGTCTGTCTGTCTGTCTGTCTGTCTGTCTGTCTGTCTGTCTGTCTGTCTGTCTGTCTGTCTGTCTGTCTGTCTGTCTGTCTGTCTGTCTGTCTGTCTGTCTGTCTGTCTGTCTGTCTGTCTGTCTGTCTGTCTGTCTGTCTGTCTGTCTGTCTGTCTGTCTGTCTGTCTGTCTGTCTGTCTGTCTGTCTGTCTGTCTGTCTGTCTGTCTGTCTGTCTGTCTGTCTGTCTGTCTGTCTGTCTGTCTGTCTGTCTGTCTGTCTGTCTGTCTGTCTGTCTGTCTGTCTGTCTGTCTGTCTGTCTGTCTGTCTGTCTGTCTGTCTGTCTGTCTGTCTGTCTGTCTGTCTGTCTGTCTGTCTGTCTGTCTGTCTGTCTGTCTGTCTGTCTGTCTGTCTGTCTGTCTGTCTGTCTGTCTGTCTGTCTGTCTGTCTGTCTGTCTGTCTGTCTGTCTGTCTGTCTGTCTGTCTGTCTGTCTGTCTGTCTGTCTGTCTGTCTGTCTGTCTGTCTGTCTGTCTGTCTGTCTGTCTGTCTGTCTGTCTGTCTGTCTGTCTGTCTGTCTGTCTGTCTGTCTGTCTGTCTGTCTGTCTGTCTGTCTGTCTGTCTGTCTGTCTGTCTGTCTGTCTGTCTGTCTGTCTGTCTGTCTGTCTGTCTGTCTGTCTGTCTGTCTGTCTGTCTGTCTGTCTGTCTGTCTGTCTGTCTGTCTGTCTGTCTGTCTGTCTGTCTGTCTGTCTGTCTGTCTGTCTGTCTGTCTGTCTGTCTGTCTGTCTGTCTGTCTGTCTGTCTGTCTGTCTGTCTGTCTGTCTGTCTGTCTGTCTGTCTGTCTGTCTGTCTGTCTGTCTGTCTGTCTGTCTGTCTGTCTGTCTGTCTGTCTGTCTGTCTGTCTGTCTGTCTGTCTGTCTGTCTGTCTGTCTGTCTGTCTGTCTGTCTGTCTGTCTGTCTGTCTGTCTGTCTGTCTGTCTGTCTGTCTGTCTGTCTGTCTGTCTGTCTGTCTGTCTGTCTGTCTGTCTGTCTGTCTGTCTGTCTGTCTGTCTGTCTGTCTGTCTGTCTGTCTGTCTGTCTGTCTGTCTGTCTGTCTGTCTGTCTGTCTGTCTGTCTGTCTGTCTGTCTGTCTGTCTGTCTGTCTGTCTGTCTGTCTGTCTGTCTGTCTGTCTGTCTGTCTGTCTGTCTGTCTGTCTGTCTGTCTGTCTGTCTGTCTGTCTGTCTGTCTGTCTGTCTGTCTGTCTGTCTGTCTGTCTGTCTGTCTGTCTGTCTGTCTGTCTGTCTGTCTGTCTGTCTGTCTGTCTGTCTGTCTGTCTGTCTGTCTGTCTGTCTGTCTGTCTGTCTGTCTGTCTGTCTGTCTGTCTGTCTGTCTGTCTGTCTGTCTGTCTGTCTGTCTGTCTGTCTGTCTGTCTGTCTGTCTGTCTGTCTGTCTGTCTGTCTGTCTGTCTGTCTGTCTGTCTGTCTGTCTGTCTGTCTGTCTGTCTGTCTGTCTGTCTGTCTGTCTGTCTGTCTGTCTGTCTGTCTGTCTGTCTGTCTGTCTGTCTGTCTGTCTGTCTGTCTGTCTGTCTGTCTGTCTGTCTGTCTGTCTGTCTGTCTGTCTGTCTGTCTGTCTGTCTGTCTGTCTGTCTGTCTGTCTGTCTGTCTGTCTGTCTGTCTGTCTGTCTGTCTGTCTGTCTGTCTGTCTGTCTGTCTGTCTGTCTGTCTGTCTGTCTGTCTGTCTGTCTGTCTGTCTGTCTGTCTGTCTGTCTGTCTGTCTGTCTGTCTGTCTGTCTGTCTGTCTGTCTGTCTGTCTGTCTGTCTGTCTGTCTGTCTGTCTGTCTGTCTGTCTGTCTGTCTGTCTGTCTGTCTGTCTGTCTGTCTGTCTGTCTGTCTGTCTGTCTGTCTGTCTGTCTGTCTGTCTGTCTGTCTGTCTGTCTGTCTGTCTGTCTGTCTGTCTGTCTGTCTGTCTGTCTGTCTGTCTGTCTGTCTGTCTGTCTGTCTGTCTGTCTGTCTGTCTGTCTGTCTGTCTGTCTGTCTGTCTGTCTGTCTGTCTGTCTGTCTGTCTGTCTGTCTGTCTGTCTGTCTGTCTGTCTGTCTGTCTGTCTGTCTGTCTGTCTGTCTGTCTGTCTGTCTGTCTGTCTGTCTGTCTGTCTGTCTGTCTGTCTGTCTGTCTGTCTGTCTGTCTGTCTGTCTGTCTGTCTGTCTGTCTGTCTGTCTGTCTGTCTGTCTGTCTGTCTGTCTGTCTGTCTGTCTGTCTGTCTGTCTGTCTGTCTGTCTGTCTGTCTGTCTGTCTGTCTGTCTGTCTGTCTGTCTGTCTGTCTGTCTGTCTGTCTGTCTGTCTGTCTGTCTGTCTGTCTGTCTGTCTGTCTGTCTGTCTGTCTGTCTGTCTGTCTGTCTGTCTGTCTGTCTGTCTGTCTGTCTGTCTGTCTGTCTGTCTGTCTGTCTGTCTGTCTGTCTGTCTGTCTGTCTGTCTGTCTGTCTGTCTGTCTGTCTGTCTGTCTGTCTGTCTGTCTGTCTGTCTGTCTGTCTGTCTGTCTGTCTGTCTGTCTGTCTGTCTGTCTGTCTGTCTGTCTGTCTGTCTGTCTGTCTGTCTGTCTGTCTGTCTGTCTGTCTGTCTGTCTGTCTGTCTGTCTGTCTGTCTGTCTGTCTGTCTGTCTGTCTGTCTGTCTGTCTGTCTGTCTGTCTGTCTGTCTGTCTGTCTGTCTGTCTGTCTGTCTGTCTGTCTGTCTGTCTGTCTGTCTGTCTGTCTGTCTGTCTGTCTGTCTGTCTGTCTGTCTGTCTGTCTGTCTGTCTGTCTGTCTGTCTGTCTGTCTGTCTGTCTGTCTGTCTGTCTGTCTGTCTGTCTGTCTGTCTGTCTGTCTGTCTGTCTGTCTGTCTGTCTGTCTGTCTGTCTGTCTGTCTGTCTGTCTGTCTGTCTGTCTGTCTGTCTGTCTGTCTGTCTGTCTGTCTGTCTGTCTGTCTGTCTGTCTGTCTGTCTGTCTGTCTGTCTGTCTGTCTGTCTGTCTGTCTGTCTGTCTGTCTGTCTGTCTGTCTGTCTGTCTGTCTGTCTGTCTGTCTGTCTGTCTGTCTGTCTGTCTGTCTGTCTGTCTGTCTGTCTGTCTGTCTGTCTGTCTGTCTGTCTGTCTGTCTGTCTGTCTGTCTGTCTGTCTGTCTGTCTGTCTGTCTGTCTGTCTGTCTGTCTGTCTGTCTGTCTGTCTGTCTGTCTGTCTGTCTGTCTGTCTGTCTGTCTGTCTGTCTGTCTGTCTGTCTGTCTGTCTGTCTGTCTGTCTGTCTGTCTGTCTGTCTGTCTGTCTGTCTGTCTGTCTGTCTGTCTGTCTGTCTGTCTGTCTGTCTGTCTGTCTGTCTGTCTGTCTGTCTGTCTGTCTGTCTGTCTGTCTGTCTGTCTGTCTGTCTGTCTGTCTGTCTGTCTGTCTGTCTGTCTGTCTGTCTGTCTGTCTGTCTGTCTGTCTGTCTGTCTGTCTGTCTGTCTGTCTGTCTGTCTGTCTGTCTGTCTGTCTGTCTGTCTGTCTGTCTGTCTGTCTGTCTGTCTGTCTGTCTGTCTGTCTGTCTGTCTGTCTGTCTGTCTGTCTGTCTGTCTGTCTGTCTGTCTGTCTGTCTGTCTGTCTGTCTGTCTGTCTGTCTGTCTGTCTGTCTGTCTGTCTGTCTGTCTGTCTGTCTGTCTGTCTGTCTGTCTGTCTGTCTGTCTGTCTGTCTGTCTGTCTGTCTGTCTGTCTGTCTGTCTGTCTGTCTGTCTGTCTGTCTGTCTGTCTGTCTGTCTGTCTGTCTGTCTGTCTGTCTGTCTGTCTGTCTGTCTGTCTGTCTGTCTGTCTGTCTGTCTGTCTGTCTGTCTGTCTGTCTGTCTGTCTGTCTGTCTGTCTGTCTGTCTGTCTGTCTGTCTGTCTGTCTGTCTGTCTGTCTGTCTGTCTGTCTGTCTGTCTGTCTGTCTGTCTGTCTGTCTGTCTGTCTGTCTGTCTGTCTGTCTGTCTGTCTGTCTGTCTGTCTGTCTGTCTGTCTGTCTGTCTGTCTGTCTGTCTGTCTGTCTGTCTGTCTGTCTGTCTGTCTGTCTGTCTGTCTGTCTGTCTGTCTGTCTGTCTGTCTGTCTGTCTGTCTGTCTGTCTGTCTGTCTGTCTGTCTGTCTGTCTGTCTGTCTGTCTGTCTGTCTGTCTGTCTGTCTGTCTGTCTGTCTGTCTGTCTGTCTGTCTGTCTGTCTGTCTGTCTGTCTGTCTGTCTGTCTGTCTGTCTGTCTGTCTGTCTGTCTGTCTGTCTGTCTGTCTGTCTGTCTGTCTGTCTGTCTGTCTGTCTGTCTGTCTGTCTGTCTGTCTGTCTGTCTGTCTGTCTGTCTGTCTGTCTGTCTGTCTGTCTGTCTGTCTGTCTGTCTGTCTGTCTGTCTGTCTGTCTGTCTGTCTGTCTGTCTGTCTGTCTGTCTGTCTGTCTGTCTGTCTGTCTGTCTGTCTGTCTGTCTGTCTGTCTGTCTGTCTGTCTGTCTGTCTGTCTGTCTGTCTGTCTGTCTGTCTGTCTGTCTGTCTGTCTGTCTGTCTGTCTGTCTGTCTGTCTGTCTGTCTGTCTGTCTGTCTGTCTGTCTGTCTGTCTGTCTGTCTGTCTGTCTGTCTGTCTGTCTGTCTGTCTGTCTGTCTGTCTGTCTGTCTGTCTGTCTGTCTGTCTGTCTGTCTGTCTGTCTGTCTGTCTGTCTGTCTGTCTGTCTGTCTGTCTGTCTGTCTGTCTGTCTGTCTGTCTGTCTGTCTGTCTGTCTGTCTGTCTGTCTGTCTGTCTGTCTGTCTGTCTGTCTGTCTGTCTGTCTGTCTGTCTGTCTGTCTGTCTGTCTGTCTGTCTGTCTGTCTGTCTGTCTGTCTGTCTGTCTGTCTGTCTGTCTGTCTGTCTGTCTGTCTGTCTGTCTGTCTGTCTGTCTGTCTGTCTGTCTGTCTGTCTGTCTGTCTGTCTGTCTGTCTGTCTGTCTGTCTGTCTGTCTGTCTGTCTGTCTGTCTGTCTGTCTGTCTGTCTGTCTGTCTGTCTGTCTGTCTGTCTGTCTGTCTGTCTGTCTGTCTGTCTGTCTGTCTGTCTGTCTGTCTGTCTGTCTGTCTGTCTGTCTGTCTGTCTGTCTGTCTGTCTGTCTGTCTGTCTGTCTGTCTGTCTGTCTGTCTGTCTGTCTGTCTGTCTGTCTGTCTGTCTGTCTGTCTGTCTGTCTGTCTGTCTGTCTGTCTGTCTGTCTGTCTGTCTGTCTGTCTGTCTGTCTGTCTGTCTGTCTGTCTGTCTGTCTGTCTGTCTGTCTGTCTGTCTGTCTGTCTGTCTGTCTGTCTGTCTGTCTGTCTGTCTGTCTGTCTGTCTGTCTGTCTGTCTGTCTGTCTGTCTGTCTGTCTGTCTGTCTGTCTGTCTGTCTGTCTGTCTGTCTGTCTGTCTGTCTGTCTGTCTGTCTGTCTGTCTGTCTGTCTGTCTGTCTGTCTGTCTGTCTGTCTGTCTGTCTGTCTGTCTGTCTGTCTGTCTGTCTGTCTGTCTGTCTGTCTGTCTGTCTGTCTGTCTGTCTGTCTGTCTGTCTGTCTGTCTGTCTGTCTGTCTGTCTGTCTGTCTGTCTGTCTGTCTGTCTGTCTGTCTGTCTGTCTGTCTGTCTGTCTGTCTGTCTGTCTGTCTGTCTGTCTGTCTGTCTGTCTGTCTGTCTGTCTGTCTGTCTGTCTGTCTGTCTGTCTGTCTGTCTGTCTGTCTGTCTGTCTGTCTGTCTGTCTGTCTGTCTGTCTGTCTGTCTGTCTGTCTGTCTGTCTGTCTGTCTGTCTGTCTGTCTGTCTGTCTGTCTGTCTGTCTGTCTGTCTGTCTGTCTGTCTGTCTGTCTGTCTGTCTGTCTGTCTGTCTGTCTGTCTGTCTGTCTGTCTGTCTGTCTGTCTGTCTGTCTGTCTGTCTGTCTGTCTGTCTGTCTGTCTGTCTGTCTGTCTGTCTGTCTGTCTGTCTGTCTGTCTGTCTGTCTGTCTGTCTGTCTGTCTGTCTGTCTGTCTGTCTGTCTGTCTGTCTGTCTGTCTGTCTGTCTGTCTGTCTGTCTGTCTGTCTGTCTGTCTGTCTGTCTGTCTGTCTGTCTGTCTGTCTGTCTGTCTGTCTGTCTGTCTGTCTGTCTGTCTGTCTGTCTGTCTGTCTGTCTGTCTGTCTGTCTGTCTGTCTGTCTGTCTGTCTGTCTGTCTGTCTGTCTGTCTGTCTGTCTGTCTGTCTGTCTGTCTGTCTGTCTGTCTGTCTGTCTGTCTGTCTGTCTGTCTGTCTGTCTGTCTGTCTGTCTGTCTGTCTGTCTGTCTGTCTGTCTTGTCTGTCTGTCTGTCTGTCTGTCTGTCTGTCTGTCTGTCTGTCTGTCTGTCTGTCTGTCTGTCTGTCTGTCTGTCTGTCTGTCTGTCTGTCTGTCTGTCTGTCTGTCTGTCTGTCTGTCTGTCTGTCTGTCTGTCTGTCTGTCTGTCTGTCTGTCTGTCTGTCTGTCTGTCTGTCTGTCTGTCTGTCTGTCTGTCTGTCTGTCTGTCTGTCTGTCTGTCTGTCTGTCTGTCTGTCTGTCTGTCTGTCTGTCTGTCTGTCTGTCTGTCTGTCTGTCTGTCTGTCTGTCTGTCTGTCTGTCTGTCTGTCTGTCTGTCTGTCTGTCTGTCTGTCTGTCTGTCTGTCTGTCTGTCTGTCTGTCTGTCTGTCTGTCTGTCTGTCTGTCTGTCTGTCTGTCTGTCTGTCTGTCTGTCTGTCTGTCTGTCTGTCTGTCTGTCTGTCTGTCTGTCTGTCTGTCTGTCTGTCTGTCTGTCTGTCTGTCTGTCTGTCTGTCTGTCTGTCTGTCTGTCTGTCTGTCTGTCTGTCTGTCTGTCTGTCTGTCTGTCTGTCTGTCTGTCTGTCTGTCTGTCTGTCTGTCTGTCTGTCTGTCTGTCTGTCTGTCTGTCTGTCTGTCTGTCTGTCTGTCTGTCTGTCTGTCTGTCTGTCTGTCTGTCTGTCTGTCTGTCTGTCTGTCTGTCTGTCTGTCTGTCTGTCTGTCTGTCTGTCTGTCTGTCTGTCTGTCTGTCTGTCTGTCTGTCTGTCTGTCTGTCTGTCTGTCTGTCTGTCTGTCTGTCTGTCTGTCTGTCTGTCTGTCTGTCTGTCTGTCTGTCTGTCTGTCTGTCTGTCTGTCTGTCTGTCTGTCTGTCTGTCTGTCTGTCTGTCTGTCTGTCTGTCTGTCTGTCTGTCTGTCTGTCTGTCTGTCTGTCTGTCTGTCTGTCTGTCTGTCTGTCTGTCTGTCTGTCTGTCTGTCTGTCTGTCTGTCTGTCTGTCTGTCTGTCTGTCTGTCTGTCTGTCTGTCTGTCTGTCTGTCTGTCTGTCTGTCTGTCTGTCTGTCTGTCTGTCTGTCTGTCTGTCTGTCTGTCTGTCTGTCTGTCTGTCTGTCTGTCTGTCTGTCTGTCTGTCTGTCTGTCTGTCTGTCTGTCTGTCTGTCTGTCTGTCTGTCTGTCTGTCTGTCTGTCTGTCTGTCTGTCTGTCTGTCTGTCTGTCTGTCTGTCTGTCTGTCTGTCTGTCTGTCTGTCTGTCTGTCTGTCTGTCTGTCTGTCTGTCTGTCTGTCTGTCTGTCTGTCTGTCTGTCTGTCTGTCTGTCTGTCTGTCTGTCTGTCTGTCTGTCTGTCTGTCTGTCTGTCTGTCTGTCTGTCTGTCTGTCTGTCTGTCTGTCTGTCTGTCTGTCTGTCTGTCTGTCTGTCTGTCTGTCTGTCTGTCTGTCTGTCTGTCTGTCTGTCTGTCTGTCTGTCTGTCTGTCTGTCTGTCTGTCTGTCTGTCTGTCTGTCTGTCTGTCTGTCTGTCTGTCTGTCTGTCTGTCTGTCTGTCTGTCTGTCTGTCTGTCTGTCTGTCTGTCTGTCTGTCTGTCTGTCTGTCTGTCTGTCTGTCTGTCTGTCTGTCTGTCTGTCTGTCTGTCTGTCTGTCTGTCTGTCTGTCTGTCTGTCTGTCTGTCTGTCTGTCTGTCTGTCTGTCTGTCTGTCTGTCTGTCTGTCTGTCTGTCTGTCTGTCTGTCTGTCTGTCTGTCTGTCTGTCTGTCTGTCTGTCTGTCTGTCTGTCTGTCTGTCTGTCTGTCTGTCTGTCTGTCTGTCTGTCTGTCTGTCTGTCTGTCTGTCTGTCTGTCTGTCTGTCTGTCTGTCTGTCTGTCTGTCTGTCTGTCTGTCTGTCTGTCTGTCTGTCTGTCTGTCTGTCTGTCTGTCTGTCTGTCTGTCTGTCTGTCTGTCTGTCTGTCTGTCTGTCTGTCTGTCTGTCTGTCTGTCTGTCTGTCTGTCTGTCTGTCTGTCTGTCTGTCTGTCTGTCTGTCTGTCTGTCTGTCTGTCTGTCTGTCTGTCTGTCTGTCTGTCTGTCTGTCTGTCTGTCTGTCTGTCTGTCTGTCTGTCTGTCTGTCTGTCTGTCTGTCTGTCTGTCTGTCTGTCTGTCTGTCTGTCTGTCTGTCTGTCTGTCTGTCTGTCTGTCTGTCTGTCTGTCTGTCTGTCTGTCTGTCTGTCTGTCTGTCTGTCTGTCTGTCTGTCTGTCTGTCTGTCTGTCTGTCTGTCTGTCTGTCTGTCTGTCTGTCTGTCTGTCTGTCTGTCTGTCTGTCTGTCTGTCTGTCTGTCTGTCTGTCTGTCTGTCTGTCTGTCTGTCTGTCTGTCTGTCTGTCTGTCTGTCTGTCTGTCTGTCTGTCTGTCTGTCTGTCTGTCTGTCTGTCTGTCTGTCTGTCTGTCTGTCTGTCTGTCTGTCTGTCTGTCTGTCTGTCTGTCTGTCTGTCTGTCTGTCTGTCTGTCTGTCTGTCTGTCTGTCTGTCTGTCTGTCTGTCTGTCTGTCTGTCTGTCTGTCTGTCTGTCTGTCTGTCTGTCTGTCTGTCTGTCTGTCTGTCTGTCTGTCTGTCTGTCTGTCTGTCTGTCTGTCTGTCTGTCTGTCTGTCTGTCTGTCTGTCTGTCTGTCTGTCTGTCTGTCTGTCTGTCTGTCTGTCTGTCTGTCTGTCTGTCTGTCTGTCTGTCTGTCTGTCTGTCTGTCTGTCTGTCTGTCTGTCTGTCTGTCTGTCTGTCTGTCTGTCTGTCTGTCTGTCTGTCTGTCTGTCTGTCTGTCTGTCTGTCTGTCTGTCTGTCTGTCTGTCTGTCTGTCTGTCTGTCTGTCTGTCTGTCTGTCTGTCTGTCTGTCTGTCTGTCTGTCTGTCTGTCTGTCTGTCTGTCTGTCTGTCTGTCTGTCTGTCTGTCTGTCTGTCTGTCTGTCTGTCTGTCTGTCTGTCTGTCTGTCTGTCTGTCTGTCTGTCTGTCTGTCTGTCTGTCTGTCTGTCTGTCTGTCTGTCTGTCTGTCTGTCTGTCTGTCTGTCTGTCTGTCTGTCTGTCTGTCTGTCTGTCTGTCTGTCTGTCTGTCTGTCTGTCTGTCTGTCTGTCTGTCTGTCTGTCTGAATCAAAAGAATTCATCAGGTGTCACCAGAAAGTGAAGTTTTCAAAGTACTCGGATGCGTCAAAAATTACGAATACGATGTGGATTTCATAGATAATCCACAGTTCAAAATCTTACCAGCAAGACCAGTACCTTACGCCATAAGAGACAACGTGAAAGAAGAGCTCGATCGAATGGTATCCATGGGTGTAATCAAACCAATTACAGAACCAACTCCTGCCGTTTGTCCAATGTTAGTTGTTAGAAAAAATGGGAAAATCCGCATATGCATAGACCCCGTAGAGCTGAACAAAAATATCAGAAGGAGGCATTATCCATTGAAGACTGTTGAAGAAATATCAGCAAAAATTAAAGACGCCAAATTCTTCACGAAACTTGATTGCAAAAGCGGCTTCTGGCAAATCAAGGTTAGTGAAAGAACATCAAAGTACTTCACTTTCGCTACGCCATGGGGTCGATATAGCTGTCTAAGATTGCCATTTGGTGTTTCTCCAGCACCCGAAGTTTTCAGCGAAGTACTAGCAAAAGTGTTAGACAGTCTGGAAAACACTGAAAACGCAATGGACGACATTCTGATAGTAGCAAAAACCATCGACGAATTGAAAATCCTCACCGATAAGGTCATCAGAAGATTACACGCAGCCGGTCTTACTTTAAATTTGCAGAAGTGTGAATTCAATAAAACTACAATCAAGTTCCTGGGACACATATTTACGCCAAAAGGTATACAACCAGATCCTGAAAAAGTTGAAGCCATACACAACTTGGAAACGCCCAACGATAAAAAACCGTTTACAAAGAATTCTCGGAATGGTAACGTACCTTAGTAAATTCATACCTAACATTTCACACATTACAGATCCATTGAGACATCTGTTAAAGAAAAACATTCCGTGGGTATGGGACGAGATTCATCAAAAGGCGTTTGAGAAAATCAAAGAAATTCTGGCATCTCCTCCACTATTGCGATACTACGATGTCACAAAAGCTGTTAAATTATCTGTAGACGCCAGTTCCGTGGCAATTGGGGCAGTTTTGCTTCAAGATGATCAACCAGTAGCATATGCCGCCAAATCATTAACCGATGCTCAACAGAACTACCCTCAGATCGAGAAAGAAGCGTTAGCTATCCAGTTTGCGGTTAAGAAATTCCACGTTTATGTTTACGGACGACCATTGGAAATTGAAACAGATCATCGGCCACTAGAATCTATTTTCAAGAAGTCGATTTCAAATGCACCAGCTAGGTTGCAGCGTATCCTGTTAGACGTCCATCAGTATGGCCCTAAAGTCACTTACGTTAAGGGTACTTTGCTTCACATCGCAGACTCACTCAGCCGTGACTGTCGGAATCTAAAGGCAAGCCAAGAAGAAGAGTTAGAAGTCAAAATCATCATGTCATTGTCAGCAGAAGCACTTAACAGATACAAAGTGTCTACAGAAAACGATGCTGAATTGCAACATGTTATCAAGCACGTTTTAAAAGGTTGGCCAACAGATGTCAAATCCGTCGAAGAAGCAGCTAAAAAGTATTTCAATTTTCGAGATGAACTATCCTGCTACGATGGTTTACTATTTAAAGGCGAAAAGTTAGTAGTGCCGGCTTGTGAGAGACAAAATATCATTGAAACAGCTCATTCAGGACACTCAGGAATTAACAACTCTTTGAAACGGGCTAGACAATTTCTTTACTGGCCGAATCAAACTAAAAATATCATCGATTTCATCGAAAAGTGTCATATCTGTCAGCAAAATCAACGCAATAACACTCGGGAACCTATTCACGAGAAGCCGACTCCAGATTATCCTTTTCAAATCGTATCATCCGACCTGTTTTCATTCAAAGGACACGATTATCTACTAATTGCTGATAATTACTCGGGGTTTTTTGATTTCAAACGACTGAAAACAGCAACTGCATCGGAACTCATAAATCAGTTTAAAAAGTGGTTCTCAGTTCACGGTATACCCGAAACACTCGAAAGTGACAATGGCACGCAGTATACATCAAGCAAATTTGCCGAATTCAAGAAAACCTGGAATTTCAACCACATCACGTCAAGTCCACATTTCCCACGTTCAAATGGACACAGTGAACGTTTCGTTCAAACAGCGAAGAATCTTCTGAAAAAGTGTCACAAGGACGGTTCCGATGTTCATTTGGCGCTACTGCTATTACGGAACACGCCGAAAACAGAAACGCTTAAATCATGCAACGAACGATTGATGAGTCGTATCACACGATCAACTTTGCCAGTGCCAAAGGAGTAGTGATGGGTAACACAGTAACGAGTCGCTCTTTTTGATCGCCTCAACAGAATGAGCGAAAGATTCGGCACAACGACATAGCCTCCGAGCCGTTCAATTTAAGATTGACACACTGTAAAATGAATACTCAAATTAATTTAAATATTACGTAACGCATGGAAACTCAACGCTCATTCAAAATTTCTGATAACATATATGTATGTATGTATTACATTCATATTCATTCACACCCCATCCTAATATCTATCTGAAACTAAAACCATCATTATCTATCTACCAAACCAATCCCACCCATCTAAATAATCCCATCCATTCATAATCGTCTCTATGCAGTATGCAATGCACGCATTGTGTATACACTTATAAATATACAAACAACAACCCATGCTGACTGCAAGTAAATCAAAAATCATATGCTTACGTCGCACCGCACATCCAATTTTCCCCAAATATGTACATACAGAAAACAAACCCAACATTCTAAAACAAAGTATGTATGTAGTCGTCTTGTATCATATCATCATCATCACCTCAAGTTCAACTTGAGATGAAAACGATACCAAACCAACAAACAACCAGACAATTTCCTCTGTATACTGTGGACGCAATGAGAAGTTTCTTAAATGTGAGTTTGAGTTTTTAGCACAATTTGTGCTGTTTTAAAACAGCACACTCAGCACACTCAGCACACAGCACACGCTAACACTTCTGTATTTCATTCGCTCTGTACTTCGAGCCATACTGGGCTGTGTCTTGAGTAAAAAGCACATTGATTATTTGGGTAATTCAGTACAGAATAGACCCAGATATTTCACTCATAAGCACATATTCCAATCATCACATTCATTTGATTTGAGTCTTTTTCAGCCAGAGAAGAGAGAGAAATAAGGAAATGAAATTGCTAGAGAGAAACGAAGCAATTTTTTGGTAGCATTATTTTGGCCTGGTTCTTCTACTATATGGATCGGGCGGGTGTTCCGGGGAAATGAGATGGAATTGGGGAATGTAAGTTTGGCAGACGGAATGAGGTGGAATTGCTTCAGGGAATTTAGTGTACATAGATTGTGATTATCCTTCCTTATCTCTCTCTTCTCTGTGCATATCCACAGGCTTTATGAAAATGAAAACATTATGAAAAATTTTGAGAAAGCAACAGTCTAGTTCAGAAATGTTAGCCCAGCCGCTGGAGATGTTCATGTTGTTGTTGTTCATGATTGAGGAAGTAAAGGTTAGTGGCTGCATATGCACATATGAATTTTGATTTGTTTTTTTTTTTTTTTCGACTATAAGGCTTGTAAGGAGTCTTTTCAAAAAAGATAATGAATACTTTCCACTTCTGGCATTTTTTTTCAATTTGCTGTAACTAAGACACAGCGACGGGCGAAATGCTTGTATTTAACTACAAAACATTTAATATCGTTATTTATATTAAACGATTGATTTGGAACTTGGTATAACTTAACTATTGTCTACAATATCGTTTATTACATGAGTATGGAAATTTTCTACAAGCAAGTTAATAATAATATATAGCATTAATTTCTATAACTTCGGTTATTTGTCACCTACGCTTCCTTGTTCGAACCTGGGAATTTCACAACAAGCTAGTTGTATAAATATTTCCTCTCAAATCAGTCATACATCCGCATCCGAAAATTTCTGTGAGGAGTTATCTGCAATGGCGAAATGACGAAAGAATGTCGAAAATCACATCCGTGTCTAACCCCATTACTGTCGGGATTGCAGAATTAGACAAATATTTGCAGGAGCCATATGTCAAATGAAGCAGCGATCCATTGTTGTGGTGAAAAGAGCGGAAATTGCTTTATCCACGCCTTTCTAAAATTATGAAGAAACGATTATGTGTCATGGCTACATCGGTGCCGTGTGAAAGGATTTTCTCGAAATCAGGACAGATTATTTCGGAGAGAAGGAACAGAATAACATCAAATAAAGTTTGACAGATTATATTTTTGAATTCCAATCTTTAGCTATAAGTTTTATTTAACGTTATTTCCATATACACTTTAATTATAAAAAAACTAGAAATAAGTTGATGTAATATACATGCATTTCACATAATTACGGGTTTTATTGAATATGTTCCCCAAGTCTATGGATTTGTTCGACTCTTTTTGAACGACTCTTTTTGAACGACTCAGTGAAAAGAGTTAGAGTGTATGTGCTGGCACAGTAGAAAGAGTCAATATGCCCATCACTACAAAGGAGTGTTTAAAACCAGCAATCGTTGCAGATGTTCCTGCCAAACTACGCAAGCTACGCATCAGCCAAAACAGTTATGCGAATCAAAAAACTAAAGCAGCGAAAGACTTGGAAGTTGGCGCTAAAATTCAAATGCAAACTGGGCATCGCAGTTGGGTTAACGGCAAAGTAGTTCGAGAAACTCCATTCCCAAGATCAGTGATAGTTCAAACCGACGACGGAGCTACTTATCGTCGAAATCGTCATCATTTAAGAAAATCACGAGTGAGCTTGCCAAGAGATATTGGTATCGGAATAAATCAAGCGGTCGATACAACGCCAAATCAAAATGCATCCATTGTTCAACCATCATCACCTGTAATTCCAGCGACAGAGGCGTCACCGAATTTAGAGCAGACAGTTCCACCGATCATGAATCAAGCAGGATCACTGAACAACAACGTAACAGCATCACATACTGTCACTACAAGATACGGAAGAGTAGTCAAGCCTCCAATAAGATATGATTCAAGATAATTTAAAGCAAGTACTTGAAATTTACGCTCAAAAGTTTTCTCATATTTTTCATAATTTAACGTAATCATTATACTCTAGATGAAATCTGAGAGTATTATAAGTTTGCCACAAAGTTTGTAACGCTAAGAAATAAGGCTCGCAGAAAAAAATGAATGATACAGAAGTTCATATTATCACTCGAATATCTCAAAACCGGATGTCCGTCTGTCCGTCTGTCCGTCTGTCCGTCTGTCCGTCTGTCCGTCTGTCCGTCTGTCCGTCTGTCCGTCTGTCCGTCCGTCCGTCCGTGACCTCTCTAGCTCGAGAACGCGTTGAGCTATGAAGTTCAAATTTTGCACACGTTATTTTTGACAAAAAATGAAGGCTAAGTTCGTGAACGGGCTAAATCGCTCCACCCCTTCTACCCCCTCCCATACAAAATGACACATTTTTGAAAATTTACAATAATCAGATTTTCTCAGAAACTATAAAACATATTGCTTTGAAATTTTTAATATATCACTTTTATGATAATTGTAACCTATGTTATAAAACTTATTGTAATCTTCACCCTCCTTCTACCCCCTCCCATACAAACTGCACTATTTCATGAAATACGTTAAGCCAATTTACTCAGTACGTATACAATTTATCGGGCTGAAATTTTGTACTTAACACTTAATTAACAATATCAGTTAGATTCAGAAAAATTAATCGATTACCCTTACTCCGTCTACCCCCTCCCATACAAAATGACACATTTTTGAAAATTTACAATAATCAAATTTTCTCAGAAACTATAAAACATCTTGCTTTTAAATTTTGAATATATCACTTTTATGATAATTGTAACTTACATTATAAAATTTATTGTAATCCTCACCCTCCTTCTACCCCCTCCCATACAAACTGCACTATTTCATGAAATACGTTAAGCCAATTTACTCATTACCTATACAATTTATCGGGCTGAAATTTTGTACTTAACACTTAATTAACAATATCAGTTAGATTCAAAAAAAGTAATCGATTACCCTTACTCCGTCTACCCCCTCCCATACAAAATGACACATTTTTGATAATTTACAATAATCAGATTTTCTCAGAAACTATAAAACATATTGCTTTGAAATTTTGAATATATCACTTTTATGATAATTGTAACCTACATTATAAAATTTATTGTAATCCTCATCCTCCTTCTACCCCCTCCCATACAAACTGCACTATTTCATGAAATACGTTAAGCCTATTTACTCAGTACGTATACGATGCATCCGAGATTGCAACCAAAATTATTTATTGGCTTTAACCAGGTTCAAATTCATCTAGAGTATTGCATGATTGGAGTTTACCCCAATCGTAGTTCTTTTATGTTTTTCTTTTACTTTTGAATTTAAGTTTTCAAATATTTAACCTGACACTGAATTATTCAAAAAACATTAATTTGCAAAGAATACTGAATAAGAACTAATGAATTCAAGGAATATCAAGCTAAAAGCTTACATACTAAAAAATGTGGTAAATTTATATAAATTAATTATCTAATTTATCTTCCAAAAAGGGAGATGTCATGGCAACACTAATGTAGTCATGGCAACACTAATGTCATCATACACTCTCCACACACTTTGTACAACGGCACGTCAATAAAGACATCATCTTTTCCACACGTAACAGTACACCTTCTTGAGTCGACTGCAGTCGGAATTAAGTCCCATTCACCACGGCACGGTATTCCTTTTGGAATCGACTGCAGTCGAATTTCGACGGCTCCACTCACAATCCAATAAACGCTGTTCCACCCACTATGCACACTAGGGTGGTCCTTAGTTACTCTTGGTGAAATTTTTTTTCCATTTCTTTTTGTGCTACCCTACCGATTGGTGACATTGCATGAAAAAAAATTTGTGTAAAATTTCAGCTCAATCGGATAAAGGAAAAGGGTGCCCCAACGGCCTTGAAAATCGAAAAAAACATAAAATCACAGAAAATATCTATTTTATTTTTTTATCTTGCGAAATATTAATCATATGCAAAAAAGTATTAAACAAAAGTTCTATAAAAAATGCATATATTATCATCTATCACTTTTTCTCGAACGACTAACGATTTTCGAGAAAAACGTGAAAATCACTTCTTTTTGCTAGAAATTCACACGATGTTACAGACCCTCTGTAACGCTGATCGAAAGACTATGATCCAACGCTTTAGAACGTTTTTACTGCAGTGTGGATCGCACTCTACCTACGTTTCGAGTTCCTCTGTGCTTGCTGACCTAAACAAATAGAAAAGAGGAGATAAGTAACTGCGTGGCAGCGCAGCGCAAATCGGCAGGTGTTTGTCTTAGGAAAACAGTTCTCTGTTGGAATTCGGCGGAGTGAGAGCAAGTTTTAACGTCACGATGTGCTCTACTCGTTTACGTGACAAAATTTATTTACTCGGACATTACTCGCATAATATAACTGGAAGTAAATTGCCGTCAAATAAACAGGTTTTAAGTGTATTATTTTTCAATCTTCGTGTGGTGAAGTTAACTTTACGCGAAAGTGCCAGACTAGTTTTGGAAGAAGTGATGATTTTTTGGGAAAAAGCACGAATTCCAACTCAGGAAATGAGAAACTGTATCCCAAAATTAGAAACTATGTACCAAGAATGGAGACAACTTCAAAAACACGTTGGGAGACTATCGAAGACTGAGAAAAAAAAAGAAGAAAATTTTAAATCGAATCTCGATGATCTTTTTGACATTGCACATGCTAACGCTTTGAACATGATGTCTATTGAAGAAGATAAACAGTTTTTGATTAATCAAAAGAAAAAAGGACGACCAGGATCAATGTACGGAATCGATCCGATCCGGGATTGAAAATGAAAAGGTCATGAGACACTTGAATCAGGGCGATATATCTCGAATTCTTGACTTTGTTAGAAATACTTTGAGCGAACAGCAGCCTAGAGAGGATTATAGGGAACTTTTAGAATTAACAGCTATTTTTCTTGGCGAAACACCATCTTGTGGAATATCTTTCCGTGTTCCCGGGGCCTTCCACCATCCGGGGCGAGGTGGATGGCAAAAGCCATTTATTGCTTGAAAATCTTTCTGTTTCGTGATGAATTTGTATTATCACAAAAAGAACAGAATGCAATTTGTGAAATTTGTATTTTTATTGTGAGTGTGTATATCGAAGCATGGTTTTGTGCGCCTTCTGCTGCCAAAGCACCGTATCAGGATTTTAGGGTTCTTTCAAAATTTTTGCATATGAAGCTATCGATCGTGATATCTCTCAAGTTGCTTTACAAAAACTAAGCAATCATTTATGGTATTTGTGCCCTGAAGTTGTTGCATTAGCTTTCTTTGATCCAAATTTGCCATTTGAATCGAAAATGAAAATCGTCAATGCTTTGAATCGCGAAACAGAATTATCAATCAAAAATGAGAAGCGAATACCAAATACTAATCGATGAAATTCCAGAAATTATTAACAACGGAATTGAACAATTCGTTTCCTCCGAAACCAGAGAATTTTTCAAAAGATTTGACTTGAATGATGAATTCCTTAAGATAGATCCGTCGACATGGCATCAAAATGAAAGTTTTGTAAAAGGTCTGGAATTAGTGAATAAATTGAAAGTTGTAAATGATTCGGCTGAAAGAGGGGTGAAGCTTATGGAAGATTATAATTAATTATTTACGAAAAACGAACAACAGAAACAGTATGTGCTTCAGATTGTAAATGATTATCGCCGAAAATTTCCAGACTCTAAAAAAGTAACTTTATCTGTGCGTCAAAATTTGTAGTAAAAAAAAGAGATTTTCACATTTTTTTCGGTAACCGTTAGTCGTAAAATATATATAGGTAAAAAACTGATAGGAGATATTACATGTATTTTTTATAGATCTACAACTTTTATATAACACTTTTTTCCATATAATTAATATTTAGGAAGATAAATAAATAAAATAGATTTTTTCTGTGATTTTATGATTTTTCGATTTTCAAGGCCCTTGGGGCACCCTTTCCTTTTATCCGATTGACCTCAAATTTTAGACAGATTTTTTTTTTTCATGCAATGGCACCAAACCGGGGGGTAGCGTAAAGAAAATTTAAACTTCGAAAAATAAGGACCACCCTAATGCACACTTTCATTTTTTCAACTCGACGCTTATCATTTTTTCAATTCGACGCTCATAAGCATGCAGCATAAAAATTAAGTACACTTGGATACTTGATTCATATTTTCAATTCGACGGTTTATTTATTTCGTGAGTATCTTTTCTAGACGGCTCCACTCACAATCCAATGAACGCTGTTCCACCCACAATCTTATGAAATGATCATTAGCGGATACATCTACCCAAGCTTGGTCATTATATACATGAATCGAATCCCCGCAAAGCCACGACATTATACCTATATACATACATGAACCGAATCCCCGCAAAGCCACGAACCGCTGTAGTGAATACATCTGCCCAAGCTTGGTCACGAACTGCTGACCCAACGCTGAGGCGAATACATCTGACCAAGCTTGGATTCTAAGCTCGCAATGGTTTTTACATTTGCCCAAGCTTACGACATTATATACATGAACCGAATCCCCCCAAAGCCACGACCCGCTGATCCAACGCTGTGGCAAATACATCTGCCCAAGCTTGAATTCTAAGCTCGCAATGCTTTTCGCGGATTATAGCTAAAGTATTTCGCCAATTTTAATAAAATATAAAATTTGCACACCTTCGAAAGAATACCTTTCTAATGGTGTATAAATCATTAAAATCAGTTCAGTAGTTTGGGAGGAGTTCCCGTCACAAAATTCCCATACAAAAATTGTCAGCCTATGTCACATATAAACCAGGCAAATATTTGTTTACTGCTGATACGCTGTCAAGAGCAGCACTACCAGAAAAATCACTTGAGGATTTTGATAAAGGCATTGATCTTCAGTGTAATTTACTTCTTATTTACCAGTCGCCTCAAATAGGTTAGATAAAATTAAAGAAGCTACGAATAATGATGTTACTTTATTTAAAATAAAGGAATATATTCAAAAAGGTTGGCCTAAGAACAAACCAGGAGTCCGAAGCGTATATACCCTAGACGTGTACAGACCTAGTGGTGATACCAAAAGTACCAATTGGTAACGACCATATGCATTAAGCGTGAGTTTCCCATATGACCAGTTCAGTTTATAGAAGAGGTTGGCAATCATTCAGGAGGATCTTGACCATTATCAAAATCAATGAACTAACCCATTCTACAAATATTTGTCGAATTTCTCAAGTCGCTAGCTTCATTCTATCGAAAGTTATTGCTTATTTGAAGTTTCACTTGTAGAGGAGGTAAGGGTTCCTTAGGTCGGATCTTGCTCATCATTGCCACCAACCAATTAGATCACCCTACAACCATTTAAACAAAATTTCAAGTCTCTAACTTCACTCTATCGAAAGTTATCGCTTATTTAAAGTTTCATTTGTAGGGGAAGTAGGGGTTTCGTTAGTCGTATTTTACGTATTTTCAATATTAGCCAACAGGATCCTATTGCAAACATTTGACCAAAATTTTAAGTCGCTAGCATTATTTTGTCGTAAGTTATCGCTTATTTTAAGTTTCATTTCTAGGGGTGGTAGGGGTTCCTTAGGTCGGATCTTACCCATCTTGAATACCAACTAACCCAATCTCACTTCAAACATTTGACCAAAACTTCAAGTCGCTGGCTTGATTCTGTCAAAAGTTATCGCTTATTTGAAGTTGCATTTGTAGAGGAGGTAGGGGTTGGTTGAGTCGGATCTTGCCCATTTTCAATACCAACCTAGTAGATCTTACTAACAACATTCTTACAAATTTTCAACTCGCTAGTGTCATTGTATCGAAAGTTGTCGTAATTAAATGAATATTTAATTTTTTTAAATTTGTAGGGGAGGTAGGCGTTCCTTTGATTTGATTATGCCCAACTTACTAGAACTCAAGCAGCTTCTCGCCCCAGGGTTGCATGCCAAAAATCAAGTGTCTACATCAATTGGTTCTAGAGTTATAGACAAAAAACCCGAAAAGAAGGGTAGTACGGGGCTCTTTGTAAGAAAATTGCCGTTAGTTTTCAATTGATCGATTTTATTTTCCCAGGAGAGAAGAAGATCATCCTCACGAGCAATCTACCGAAGCGAGAGCTTTTCATGTTTATTTAATCGGGAGTTATATACACATTTAATTATTTTACATATGTAGGGGAGGTAGGCGTTCTCTTAGACTCATTACGTCCATTTTCAATACCAACCGACTAGATCATACTTCCAATATTTGACCAAAATTTCAAAGCTCTAGCTTCCTTCTATCGGAATTTATCGTGCGAACGGACAGACAGACGGACAGACGGACAGACGGCCAGACGGACAGACAGACAGACAGACAGACATGGCTAAATCGAATCAGGGGGCGACCCTGATCATTTATATATATACATTGCCATACCTCCGGAGCCTCCTTTAAGGTGTTACATATTTCCGTCGTGACAAAAACAATATACCCTATACTAAAAGTCTAGGGTATAAAAATTACTTGATAAAAAATGATACAAAGTATCTACACTGCATGCAGATACATCGGAACATGGATATGTCTTTGGCTACCGACTGCGTGGAACCTGTTGTGTTGAAGATATCGACGTAAGTTTTATAAAGATCCCAGTATATAGGTAGTTATACTGGATGAATTCATTCGACAAAACACGTCCCACGCTTTCGGTAGGCATAAGATGTACCGATGTATCTGCATGCAGTGTAGATACTTTGTATCATTTTCAAGACATACCGTCCCGCATAGTGTACAGGAGAATACAAATTAACCCAACCCTTGCCCCGTGTGTGGACCAAGCGATCATACACTCTACATATTTACATACATATATGCGCCTGTGCTTCGTTAGTACGTCAATCCGCGATCGATCGCGTCAAGCCGCGGTTTAGCTAAACACACTTACTATTAGATACTTAGGTAGTACTCATCTAAGCCTAAAGACGGTAAGCGCGACCACACAATTTTATTGCATTAATGTTTACGTTATCCGCGCTGCACAAACTGCATCATCTGCACTATTCTCCTCACTAAATCAGAATTGTGCACTGTTAGTTGATATATCATCGATCGTGATAGTATGCGGTATGCGCGATACAAGTACGGTCGTAAGTTCCTTACATCCACGGGAAAAACACGTTGGTGACCTTGGTGACACTTACTTCAGTCGGCTGGATGGGATTGGCCATCACAAGAAAGGGGTGGATCCGCCGCGGAAGTGTAGTCCAAGGTCCGTGGAGCAAGCATCACTTTCGCACTGTCGCCGATGACGAAGCAACGCCCATCCATTGAACTTCTTCGACTCAACTGTCTCTCCATTGCCTGCATACGAGTGTGTGTGTATGTGTGTGTGTGTGTGTGAAGTTGAAGCTATTTCCCGACCTACCCCAACGATTTTCTTACTGAGTCAGGTTAGTGACTAATTGATGAAAACAAAAGGATTGCTGTGAAGGAGGAGCCATAGCGCTGTGCACGAGTGAGGGAGACAGGTTGTCTGGATGTGGCTGGTGTTGTGAGCAGATTTGAATCACGAGGGTATGGCAGTTGAATGATGTTGACTTGTTTTATGGGTGCCTGGCTGTTTAGTCAGTTCATGATGCGAAGTTTTTCGATTTTCGTGAGTTCCCTTTGATGACTGACTCGGATTGACTGAGGATCGGCCACTACATTCATAGAACTCGGAAAAATTTTCAATGGGCTTGTTTCCTCTTCCGACCCCCGAGTAGAAAAACAGACATTTCGTGTGACGGACAGATTTTTAGGATGACCCCCAGCTATAAGACAAATCCATGTCAAAATTGCGCATCATACTTTAGTGTCAAAGATGATTTGCATGTCATTGACAATATTTTATTAAAGTCAAATCGAATCATTATTCCAATTTCAATGTGACGTGAAATATTAGAATTGCTTCACGAAGGTCACTTAGTTATTCAAAGATGTCAAAGTTTTCCAAGAGATGTAGTATATTGGCCAAACATTAACAACGACATATATCGCACGCTTATTACACGTGAATATCTCGCCGAATTTGAACATTACCGCGGTAATGTTCTTGAACATTAGGACTAATATACCAACAACTACCAAGTAAATTTCGTTGCCGACACACACAAAAGGCATGAAGAATGATGGGTTGCTAGAAAGATACATATTTGTCCATGGACCCGTAAACAGAAAATTACCCTTCGTCCTTTGTTGTCATTTGGTAATAATATGCGTATTGTTGATTCGTATTGTTGTTGTTTTAATTACCGGCCTTTTTTTGACATGGATATGTCTTATAGCTGGGGGTCATCCTAAAAATCTGTCCGTCACACGAAATGTCTGTTTTTCTACTCGGGGGTCAGAAGAGGAAACAAGCACATTGAAAATTTTTCCGAGTTATATGTATGTAGTGGCCGATCCTCAGTCAATCCGAGTCAGTCATCAAAGGGAACTCACGAAAATCGAAAAAAATCGCGTCATGAACTGACTAAACAACCAGGCACCCATAACACAAGTCAACATCTTTCAACTGCCATCCCCTCGTGATTCAAATCTGCTCACAATACCAGCCACATCCAGACAACCTGTCTCCCTCACTCATGCACAGCGCTATGGCTCCTCCTTCACACCAATCTTTTTGTTTTCATCAATTAGTCACTAACCTGACTCAGTAAGAAAATCGTTGGGGTAGGTCGGGAAATAGCTTCAACTTCACACACACACACACATATACACACACACTCGTATGCACGCAATGGAGAGACGGTTGAGTCGAAGAAGTTCAATGGATGGGTGTTGCTTCGTCATCGGCGACAGTGCGAAAGAGATGCTTGCTCCACGGACCTTGGACTACACTTCCGTGGCGGATCCACCCCTTTCTTGTGATGGCCAATCCCATCCAGCCGACTGAAATCAGTGTCACCAAGGTCACCAACGTGTTTTTCCCGTGAGATGTAAGGAACTTACGACCGTACTTGTATCGCGCATACCGCGTACTATCACGATCGATGATATATCAACTAACAGTGCACAATTCTGATTTAGTGAGGAGAATAGTGCAAATGATGCAGTTTGTGCAGCGCGGATAACGTAAACGCTAATGCAATAAAATTGCGTTGTCGCGCTTACCGTCTTTAGACTTAGACGAGTACTATCTATCTATTGTAATAGTAAGTGTGTTTAGCTAGACCGCGACTTGACGCGATCAAACGCGGATTTACGTACTAACGAAGCACAGGCGCATATAAAATATGTAGAGTGTATGATCGCTTGATCCACACACGGGGCAACGGTTGGGTTAATTTGTATTCTCCTGTACACTATGCGGGACGGTATGTCTTGAAAATGATACAAAGTATCTACACTGCATGCAGATACATCGGTACATGGATGTCTTACGCCTACCGAAAGCGTGGGACGTGTTTTGTCGAATGATTTCATCCAGTATAACTATACTGGGATCTTTATAAAACTTACGTCGATATCTTCAACACAACAGGCTCCACGCAGTCGGTAGCCAAAGACATATCCATGTTCCGATGTATCTGCATGCAGTGTAGATACTTTGTATCATTTGAAAACATTGTCTTTATTGAACAGATCAGTAGAAATCGGGTATGCATTTTTCTACCGCAAGTGCATATTACTGGGTTATGGCTTTTGACTTGTTATTGTTGTTATATGATCACACGAAAGCGAAGTTTAATTTAGATTGTTTGGAATTCTATCTAAATGCTTTATGTAGTAAATCAATTAATTTGTACGTATGTCACGTACATTGTATGGATTTTTTTTGACATGGATATGTCTTATAGCTGGGGGTCATCCTAAAAATCTGTCCGTCACACGAAATGTCTGTTTTTCTACTCGGGGGTCAGAAGAGGAAACAAGCCCATTGAAAATTTTTCTATTCTGGTTGTGCATGTCGTTTGAGTGAAGTGGTCATTGTGCATGGCTGTTGCTTGTGGATCCGCGCGGGCGGCGCGCTTGCGGGGATCTTGTGTGTACATGTTGAGATGTTGATTTGATAGCGATAAAGGTTGACGTTGTGGACGGCAAGAATGAATGTAGTGGCCGATTTAAAATAGCACCCATTGTACTATCTGAATCACTAAGATCCCAGAAAAAGTAGCAAGTAGTCAGTTCGACTAACACTTGGACATGCGCAGACGCAATTTGAGAGAGTGTACATAGTTCCCGCCCCCCGAAGATGAGCGAGAGCGGATGAAGTTAATTCGAGCTAAATCGGGTGATCCAGCGACTGTGTTTGTGCATTTGCATTGGCGGCGATTTGAGGTCTGACTGGTTCACAATGTGGGCCACCACCACACGTGCAATAAACATGTAGAACAAAATGGCGGATTTATTCTACGTGTTATAAACATAGAACAAAAACTCCACATACGGTACGATGTATTAGCAGCATAAATGTTGACTTTCAATAGGGCGTGTCTATCTGTCTGATGTGGTTGGGTGTTCAATCTCATTAGAACGGGTGTATCGGTTCATATGGGGACGTTAGTTTTCAATGGGGTATGTCTCTCTATCTCTTAAAGGGGGTGTTAAGTTTGATTTGGGGCGGGTTTATCGGGAATTGGTTCTTGGAAGACAGGTTATTTTCTTTTGGTGGGAAATGATACAAAGTATCTACACTGCACGCAGATACATCGAAACATGGATATGTCTTTGGCTACCGACTGCGTGTAACCTGTTGTGTTGAAGATATTGACGTAAGTTTTATAAAGATCCCAGTATAGTTATACTGGATGAAATCATTCGACAAAACACATCCCACGCTTTCGGTAGGCATAAGACATATCCATGTTTCGATGTATCAGCATGCAGTGTAGATACTTTTTATTTTAGTTTAAGTGAATAAAGTAAAAGTAATATGCAAATATACTTATTATAAACATAAAAGAACTACGATTGGGGTAAACCCCAATCATGCAATACTCTAGATGAATTTGAACCTGGTTAAAGCCAATAAATAATTTTGGTTGCAATCTCGGATGCATCGTATACGTACTGAGTAAATAGGCTTAACGTATTTCATGAAATAGTGAAGTTTGTATGGGAGGGGGTAGAAGGAGGGTGAGGATTACAATAAATTTTATAATGTAGGTTACAATTATCATAAAAGTGATATATTCAAAATTTCAAAGCAATACGTTTTATAGTTTCTGAGAAAATCTGATTATTGTAAATTATCAAAAATGTGTCATTTTGTATGGGAGGGGGTAGACGGAGTAAGGGTAATCGATTATTTTTTTTGAATCTAACTGATATTGTTAATTAAGTGTTAAGTACAAAATTTCAGCCCGATAAATTGTATAGGTAATGAGTAAATTGGCTTAACGTATTTCATGAAATAGTGCAGTTTGTATGGGAGGGGGTAGAAGGAGGGTGAGGATTACAATAAATTTTATATCGTAGGTTACAATTATCATAAAAGTGATATATTCAAAATTTCAAAGAAAGATGTTTTATAGTTTCTGAGAAAATCTGATTATTGTAAACTATCAAAAATGTGTCATTTTGTATGGGAGGGGGTAGACGGAGTAAGAGTAATCGATTAAGTTTTTTGAATCTAACTGATATTGTTAATTAAGTGTTAAGTACAAAATTTCAGCCCGATAAATTGTATAGGTAATGAGTAAATTGGCTTAACGTATTTCATGAAATAGTGCAGTTTGTATGGGAGGGGGTAGAAGGAGGGTGAGGATTACAATAAGTTTTATAACATAGGTTACAATTATCATAAAAGTGATATATTAAAAATTTCAAGGCAATATGTTTTATAGTTTCTGAGAAAATCTGATTATTGTAAATTTTCAAAAATGTGTCATTTTGTATGGGAGGGGGTAGAAGGGGTGGAGCGATTTAGCCCGTTCACGAACCTAGCCTTCATTTTTTGTCAAAAATAACGTGTGCAAAATTTGAACTTCATAGCTCAACGCGTTCTCGAGCTAGAGAGGTCACGGACGGACGGACGGACAGACGGACAGACGGACATCCGGTTTTGAGATATTCGAGTGATAATATGAACTTCTGTATCATTCATTTTTTTCTGCGAGCCTTATTTCTTAGCGTTACAAACTTTGTGGCAAACTTATAATACTCTCAGATTTCATCTAGAGTATAAATATGTACCAACATGGAATTGAAGTTTTGTGAAGGAATACATTCCATGCAGCCTAGAATTATACGTACGTACATACATCCACATTTTTGTGTAGTGGGAAAACTTCATGTTTATGGCCCGTCCCATATAAAATTAGATTAGACGGGAAAAAAGTTCGATGCATGTTGTTTCTTCAGTGTTGAGACAAATGAAATAGACTACTGTTGAAGGCATTTTGAGTCTCTGTATCTACCTGTTTCTCAATAGATACTTTATCTGTTGCTCAATAGGGGCTGTATCTTTTGGTCAATAGATAATGAGTCTGTTGCTCAGTATAAACTGTGTCTGTTAGCCAATATATATTGCATCTGTCGCTCAGTAGAAACTGTATCTGTTGGTCAGTTGGTACCGTATCTGTTCTTTGTAGATACTGTATCTGTTAATCAGTAGATAGAAAATGAGAGACCAGTTTTGATCGAGGTCTTGTATGGGATCACATCTGGATCAGAGTTGAAAGTGAATTAGCTGAAATAAACTTCTTTCTCCGCCATCCACCTCTAAGCCTTTGTATACTGAGCCCGTAATTCGGCCACATGCGGCGAAGTGTCTGTATGATGGCTGTTTAAGTTCGCTCGTCGCAGATCCGTATCGTTTTTTTTTCATCTGACACCGAAATCAAAATGACTCCAAAATGAATAATTATACCAATTGTACGTTTCGGGTACATGCCATACATTGCCTAGGTTCAGGATTCTCAACGTTGCAATTACGTTTCAAGTACAATATTTAGCAAATGCATGTCAAACGATAAAAAAGGAAATCAACCAGAACAATTTTCTGATTTATTTCACTAGTTGGTATTTTACATGCCATGTCCACCTGAAATTGAACTGAGTTCAAAGCAACTTGGAACGTTTAGGGTTTTCCCGGAACGCACCCATTCAAAATATTGATCATACGGCAGAGATTAATAAGTTCTTCTTTGTAGTAAAATTTTACGTTTTTGAATCAATTGCCGACCTAATTTATACATCGATAAGCAAATTATGCGAAAATATGGGTTATCTTTATACTAATATAACTATCTATCTAATATACCTACATAGCTCAAACAGTTATATTTTAATCAATCAGACTTATATTTCGATCTAACACCTCACGAAAAAAATATCCATTTGTTCTTACGAGTATTTCATTACATTCTGACCTGGTGTCATAAAATCAAAAACAAACCAAAAAAACTCAAACAACAACTCAACTCAAATTACCCATTGTCTACCTGCTGGCAATTTGTGTGAAACGCAAGACGATTGAAATAGATTCGTAGCAAATACATGTAATATTCATCCTTAAATTTTGGGAATTCAAACATTTTTTTTTATAGGTACATACACCCGCCTTAGTCATAGTAGCAGCAATTTATACATTGGCTCCATACTACAGCATTACACGCAGTGCGTCTACATAGAATTTGCAATGCAATGTAGATATGTTTGCACTTGTGCATCTGGATCTAGGCTTGCATTGCAATTGTATGTACGGATGTATGTTCGCTGTGCTATGGCTAGTCGATACTGCAATTGTATGTACGGATGTATGAGTTAACACCGTGCTTGGCAACACTTAAACATCATTCATGTGCCAAGCAACATTCCAGTCGTCAGAACACCAGACGAGGTCATCACCCGACACCTTTAACCAATTCGACACCTGTCTGCTTCGAGCGCATCGTTCCCACGTTTCCTGCCGGTCACGTTTAGCAACATCAGCAACGGAGGTGGCAATTAGCCATTAAGAAATATTGTCAATTAGTCTTAAGAAACATCTGAGACCATTCGGGTCGTAATTAAATAAAATATATTTTTTTATCTAAACCCGCGTTATTCATCATAACTTATGTTCGCTGTGCTCTGCGTAGCCGGCCTCGCTCGGCTGTGGAAAGTGCAAGCATTTTCGGCAATTGCATTTACGGATGTATGTATGTATGAATAAATTATAAGTTTTATGACAAAATCGACAAATTTGCATAAGAATAAAAAATTGCTTACGGGTTCGGGGAAGGATGACCGATTTGTAACGGAGGTGGTGGGAATTTTTTTTTTTGGGAAAAGAAAAAAAAAAGAGAGGAGTGAAGTTTTGAAGCTGGACGAGATAAGACCTCGGGAAGAGGATTTTTGCGAAGGAAGCTAGCCGCGCAAGGGCTTAATCCTAAACTTAAAGATTAGGGCAGTTTCCTGAGTCAAAGATAGTTATAGATAATCCCTTTAAGAAGTGGATAGAAAGAATAGCAATTGAAAGGAAATGCGGATATAGCCGTGTAGATTTTAGTGGTGATGGTGGGCGGAGTATCCGCTATTCAAGTCCGTGCGATCGGAGAATTAAGGATCCCACTACGCGCATGGGCTTATATCCTGGAATCTACAGTACCTATCTCGAAAGATGAAAAAATCCCTGATCTGTGAGCTTTAAAAATTGAGTAGCCGTGAAGGGATCGTGCCCAACGGAAGAAAAAAAAAACCAACGGAATCATATCGTTGCCGATTGTCCTCATTGCCGTCGTGATTGGCTGGCCTTCTACTGTTCCGTTGGCGAGATCTTTGTATCTTGACTTGAATGTAATTCGGATTTGGAAGGATCGAAAATACGCCCGCGGATGTTAAAAGATAAATCCCGTACTGAACTCTTTGTATTGTGTACATTTTTATTGTTTTTGTAGTGCTAAATCCGGAGTGGTCGATTTTTCTTTAAATTATTTTTGTGGTTCAAATATTGATTTAATTTCTAGCGTCGCCCTTTTCGTCGTACACGGCCGTGGCAGACATTAAAAGGGGTAAGTCATTTTGCAAGTAATGTATAATATTCTGTAATTGTATTTATATATTTTATATATATATATTTTTTTTTGCTCTCAATGTTTGGTTATTTTTGTTTTCTCGATTGATGTGCACTTGAGTATTCAATGAACTTGTAAAGTAACGTATCAGTTAAATGACCACCATCTTACTGTATTATTTATTGTTGAGAAGAACAACGAGGAAATAATAATGATGTGCCAAACGATATCTCGGTCTTTTCCTTGATGGAATCCTCCTTCTCCTGTTATCTCTTTTCAGCAGTGTAGGGCCAATCAGATAAATTTTGAATTGGGAGGCTCCTTTAACATCGGCCATGGGGCGTCATGGTATAAGGGCGGGTTACGTGGCCACGATCCTTGACATCTGGATCATTATCGAGCTGGGCTAGTCGACAGGCCAGTTGACATGACTTTTATTTTTCTCCTTGTCCTTTTTTTTCTCTTGGTTGTGTAAGGCATGTGAAAAAAAAAAAAAATTCGTAATGAACAGGAGGTCACAGGCAGGCAAGATCCCACCCCAACACTCCCAGACCGAGCTACCAGCTAGCACATGCCGACGCCTTGCTTGTGTCCATAACACCTACCTCCGATCGTGCAAAATCTTTGCCGTACAATTCTCATTACAAAAATGGCGCCCAACATTGGGGGCCCGAGTTTGACAAATTCCATCGGAATAGGTTAGTATTCTGGGTTCTCACTCGAACAGTTTTCATTGAGGTCAACTACAGGCTTGAATACTCAGGTTCTGACACCAAATGGACACTGTTTTCATTCCATGAGTAGCATCCTTTCTATATTCATCCCTCCTTGTCGAGTAGTTAGTCCTATTCCATCCATTAAAATCAATACAGGTGATTCTTTTATTGTCTCGTCCTATGAATGTTCGCATTCATGTAACGACAGCCTTGCATAAAATTTGGTAAATACTGATCTCTTGAGTTACTTAAGATAACAGTCCAAATTTCTTGTAAGTGTCTTCGTTACCTTTATGTTTGAAAGAATCGTCCTTTCACAATTTAACATTGCAGGTCTCATTTATGTGCGGATTGGTGAGTGGCGTTGGAATATTCTTGAGAATTATGATCTCTAGTGTAGTTATTGCGCTTTTGACATCTAAAATCTTCCAGCGTGGTTCACGGATCGGTTCATTCATGCAACTTGTGATTTCTTTTTGCTAAGTCCTTTACTTATTTCGTTTTTATACCCTAGACTTATAGTATAGGGTATATTGTTTTTGTCACGACGGAAATATGTAACACCTTAAAGGAGGCTCCGGAGGTATAGCAATGTGTATATATAAATGATCAGGGTCACCTCCTGATTCGATTTAGCCATGTCTGTCTGTCTGTCTGTCTGTCTGTCTGTCTGTCCGTCTGTCTGTCTGTCTGTCTGTCGGTCTGTCCGTCTGTCTGTCCGTTCGCACGATAACTTTCGATAAAATGAAGCTAGAGCCTTGAAATTTTGGTCAAATGTTGGAAGTGTGATCTAGTTGGATGGTATTGAAAATGGGCATGATCAGGCTAAGAGAACGCCTACCTCCCCTACATATGTAAAATACATAAATGTATCTATAACTCCCGATTAAAGAAACATGAAAAGCTCTAGCTTTGGCAGATTACTCATGAGGGTTATCTCATACTCTCCTGGGAAAATAAAACTGATGAGTTGAAAACTAACGGTAATTTTCTTACAAAGAACCCCGTACTACCCTACTTTTCAGGTTTTTTGTCTATAACTCCTGAACCAATTGACGTAGATACCTGATTTTTGGCGTGTAACCTTGAAGTGAGAAGCTGCTTGAGATTATGTAAGTTGGGCATAATCAGATCAAAGGAACGCCTACCTCCCCTACAAATTTCCAAAAATTAAATATCCCTTTAATTACGATAACTTTCGAAAAAATGATACTAGCAAGTTGAAAATTTGAAAGAATATTGCTAATAAGACCTACTTTGTTGGTATTGAAAATGGGCAAGATCCGACTCAAGGAACCCCCACCTCCCCTACAAATTAAACTTCAAATAAGCGATAACTTTTGATAGAATGAAGCCAGCAACTTGAAATTTTGGTCAAACGTTGAAAATGAGATTGAGTTAGTTGGCATTAAAGATGGGTAAGATCCGACCTAAGGAACCCCTACCTCCCCTAGAAATGAAACTTAAAATAAGCGATAACTTACGACAAAATAAAGCTAGCGACTTGAAATTTTTGTCAAATGTTTGTAGTATGATCCAGTCGACTAATATTGAAAATACGTAAAATCCGACCATCGAAACCCCTACTTCCCCTACAAAAGAAAATTCAAATAAGCGATAACTTTCGATAGAATGAAGCTAGAGACTTGAAATTTTGTTTAAATGTTTGTAGGGGGATCTAATTGGTTGATGGAAATGCTGGGCAAGATCCGACTCAAGGATCCCCTACCTACCCTACAAGTGAAACTTCAAATAAGCGTTAATTTTCGATAGAATGAAGCTAGCGACTTGAAAAATTGGATAAGTATTTGTAGAATGGGTTAGTTAATTATACCCTAGACTTTTAGTATAGGGTATATTGTTTTTGTCACGACGGAAATATGTAACACCTTAAAGGAGGCTCCGGAGGTATAGCAATGTATATATATAAATGATCAGGGTCACCTCCTGATTCGATTTAGCCATGTCTGTCTGTCTGTCTGTCTGTCTGTCTGTCCGTCTGTCTGTCTGTCTGTCTGTCTGTCTGTCCGTCTGTCTGTCCGTTCGCACGATAACTTTCGATAGAATGAAGCTAGGGCCATGAAATTTTGGTCAAATGTTGGTAGTATGATCTAGTTGGATGGTATTGAAATTGGGCATAATCTGGCCAAGAGAACGCCTACCTCCCCTACATATGTAAAATAATTAAATGTATCTATAACTCCCGATTAAAAAATCATAAAAAGCTCTAGCTTTGGTATATTACTAGTGAGGGTAATCTTATACTCTCCCGGGAAAATAAAATCGATCAGTTGAAAACTAACGGTAATTTTCTTACAAAGAGCCCCGTACTACCCTACTTTTCTGGTTTTTTGTCTATAACTCTTGAACCAATTGACGTAGACACCTGATTTTTGGCATGTAACCCTGAGGAAAGAAGCTGCGTGAGTTTTAGTAAGTTGGGCATAATCAGATCAAAGGAACGCCTACCTCCCCTACAAAATTCCAAAAATTAAATATTATTTTAATTACGATAACTTTCGATAGAATGACACTAGCGAGTTGAAAATTTGGCAGAATGTTAGTAGTAAGATCTAGTTAGTTGTTATTGAAAATGTGTAAGATCCGACCCAAGGAACCCCTACCTCCCCTAGAAATGAAACTTAAAATAACCGATAACTAACGACAAAATAAAGCTAGCGACTTGAAATTTTGGCCAAATGTTTGCAGCGGGATCCAGTTGGCTGATATTGAAAATACGTAAAATCCGACTAACGAAACCCCTACTTCCCCTATAAATGAACTTCAAATAAGCGATAACTTTCGATACGGTGAAGCTAGAGACTTGAATTTTTTTTTAAATGTTTGTAGGGTGATCTAATTAGTGATGTGTGATAATGATGGGCAAGATCCGACCCAAGGAACCCCTACCTCCCCTACAAGTGAAACTTCAAATAAGCAATAACTTTCTATAGAATAAAGCTAGCGACTTGAAAAATTCAACAAATACAATATTTGTAGAATGTGTTAGTTCATTGAGTTTGAGAATGGTCAAGGTCCTCCTGAATGGGTGCCAACCTCCCCTATAAACTGGCCGTATAGGAAACTCACTTTTAATGCAAATGGTCGTTGCCAATTGGTACTTTCGGTATCACCACTAGGTCTGTACAAGTCTAGGGTATATACGCTTCGGACTCCGGGCCGAAGCGAAGCTTCGGCCTGGTTGATTTTGAGAATGGTCAAGATCCCACTGAATGAGTGCCAACCTCCCCTATGAACTGGCCATATAAGAAACCCACTTTTAATGCATATGGTCGTTGCCAATTGGGACTTTTGGTATCACCACTAGGTTTGTACAAGTCTAGGGTATATACGCTTCGGCCTGGTTGATTTTGATAATGGTCAAGATCCTACTGAATGATTGCCAACCTCCCCTATAAACTGGTCATACAGGAAACTCACTTTTAATGCGTATTGTCGTTACCAATTGGTACTTTTGGTATCACCACTAGGTCTGTACAAGTCTAGGGTATATACGCTTCGGCCTGGTTTTATACTCTAGATGAAATCTGAGAGTATTATAAGTTTGCCACAAAGTTTGTAACGCTAAGAAATAAGGCTCGCAGAAAAAAATGAATGATACAGAAGTTCATATTATCACTCGAATATCTCAAAACCGGATGTCCGTCTGTCCGTCTGTCCGTCTGTCCGTCTGTCCGTCCGTCCGTCCGTGACCTCTCTAGCTCGAGAACGCGTTGAGCTATGAAATTCAAATTTTGCACACGTTATTTTTGACAAAAAATGAAGGCTAGGTTCGTGAACGGGCTAAATCGCTCCACCCCTTCTACCCCCTCCCATACAAAATGACACATTTTTGAAAATTTACAATAATCAGATTTTCTCAGAAACTATAAAACATATTGCCTTGAAATTTTTAATATATCACTTTTATGATAATTGTAACCTATGTTATAAAACTTATTGTAATCCTCATCCTCCTTCTACCCCCTCCCATACAAACTGCACTATTTCATGAAATACGTTAAGCCAATTTACTCATTACCTATACAATTTATCGGGCTGAAATTTTGTACTTAACACTTAATTAACAATATCAGTTAGATTCGAAAAACTTAATCGATTACTCTTACTCCGTCTACCCCCTCCCATACAAAATGACACATTTTTGATAATTTACAATAATCAGATTTTCTCAGAAACTATAAAACATCTTTCTTTGAAATTTTGAATATATCACTTTTATGATAATTGTAACCTACAATATAAAATTTATTGTAATCCTCACCCTCCTTCTACCCCCTCCCATACAAACTGCACTATTTCATGAAATACGTTAAGCCAATTTACTCATTACCTATACAATTTATCGGGCTGAAATTTTGTACTTAACACTTAATTAACAATATCAGTTAGATTCAAAAAAAATAATCGATTACCCTTACTCCGTCTACCCCCTCCCATACAAAATGACACATTTTTGATAATTTACAATAATCAGATTTTCTCAGAAACTATAAAACGTATTGCTTTGAAATTTTGAATATATCACTTTTATGATAATTGTAACCTACATTATAAAATTTATTGTAATCCTCACCCTCCTTCTACCCCCTCCCATACAAACTGCACTATTTCATGAAATACGTTAAGCCTATTTACTCAGTACGTATACGATGCATCCGAGATTGCAACCAAAATTATTTATTGGCTTTAACCAGGTTCAAATTCATCTAGAGTATTGCATGATTGGGGTTTACCCCAATCGTAGTTCTTTTATGTTTTATACCTTGAAACTGTCATCGACTAGCCCATGCATTTACTTTTCGTTCTCATTGTATCATCTTTTGAGATTTGAGTATTTTTCATTAGCTGGTTTGCCTTACTGCCTGAAACATAACTAAATCAAGAAATAGGAATGGAGGTTCCGGAAAGGAAAGACAGACATCTACATTGAAGGAAAAGAAAAGAATTCAGTCAATATTCAAATTATTTGTTTCGTTCTATTTACTCATATTATATTTATTGCATATTATTCGTATTTACTATAATTCCAATCACAACATTACATAAAAATATTTATAAAAAAATAATAAAAAAAAAATAATAATAATAATAATAATGCCGGTTCAGCATAGCAACGAGGATTTAAGCCGATTGGTGGAGGATAATGATCCCACATCATGCTCAATTTGTAGCTCAGCTATTGCACAGACAGACGATGTTCTGGTTACGCCATGTGAACACATTTTTCATAAGAAATGTATTTCAACTTGGTTGCAGAACCACTTTTTATGCCCTGTATGTAGACGTCCATGTACCATAGATAAACTGTCTTCTATGGATTTGCGAGGCGATTCGCAAGCGGGAGAAGCAGCAGGTGGAGCAAGTGGTGTGGATGAAGTTACAGCTCGTGGAAAAGGAGCAACTTCTAAATCATTAGGCCCCATCACCAGATCGCAAACAAGAGCTCAGCCACAATCACTTTTGCATGCCTCTGCTCCTCAGCCAACCGAATTTGACAGCGGTTCATCTGCAAATCTTCCTCGGGAAAAAATATTTGCATCTTTGTCTTCTTTCGATGAAAATTTTCGATCAGAGCTTGCATCGTTGGTAAAAGATATTTTATCAGAGCAGATGAGAGCGTTAGCAGTGACATCTATGGTACAACCACAAATAATAAATGCGCAATCTCCGCCCATTAACCCTCCGTCCAAGCGGCGTAGAGATGAAGTAATACATGATAGACGAACACAACATAACGATAATTTACTAAATCAGCCTATTACGCCACACGACCCGCAAATCGGTCCCAATATACAATCGCACTATGTAAATACCCCTATCGCATCACGGCGAGAACAACAAGTAAATAACCGACGACCATTCACTAATAATCTACCTGCTACCCCGCATCGGGAAAATGCAAATAATCAGAATAATTCCTCTTATCTACATCGATTGTCCAATAGGCAACCGCAAATTAGTGATGCAGCCATCGATCAAAGGCCTCATTGGAATGCACATAGACCTATTTCAGCCCCTTCTCGTTATCTTCCAGAGCGAGTTGGAAAAATAATTTCTGCCTGGAATTTGCGCTTCACTGGGGAAGACCCAAATATGCCAGTGGAGAAATTTCTCTACCAATTGAGAACTTTGATTGGTAGTACATTAGGAAATGACGTTGATTCTGTGGTTGGTCACCTGCATCTTCTTTTGACCGGCAAGGCGGCCAACTGGTATTGGCGTTACCATCGTACAGTTGGCACCGTGGAGTGGAATTCATTCTGCGAAGCACTTCGGGAACAGTTCCGAGAAAAATTGTCTGATTTTGAATTGTTGAAACTGGTTCACTGCAGAATGCAAGGTCCAAAAGAAACATTCGACACCTACTGTGACGCTGTTATGGAGTTATGTGACCGCCTAGAGCGACCATTACCCGAGTGGGAAATGGTGGAGGTTCTAAAACATAATATAAGGTTCGAGCTACGCCGTGACATTTTACATTTTCCGATTAGGACATTACGAGAGCTTCGATCTTATGTATACCGAAAGGAAAATTTAGAGTTGGAAGCGAGAACAAGTTGGGCAAGCCATGGAAGTCTTCTAAATCATCGTCGCGTAGTTTCCGAAATCGTAGAAGATAGTACCACAGATGTAGAGGCTATTCCTAATTTAATAGCTGTGGAAGCAGTTCAAAAGGAATTAGTATGTTGGAACTGCCGTGAAGCAGGTCATCGGTTCGACGAATGTATGTCGGAAAAACGATCAATTTTCTGTTTCGGATGTGGCGCTCCAAATACGTATAAGCCGCAATGTACAAAATGTTTAGCCTTAAAAAACGGGAGGGCGAAACCCCTAGCCCCCTCAAATCCGAAATAAATAATCTCGATTCTAAATACAAACTTTGCTCCTGCCACTCTTACTTCACCTTCCGATACTACATCTTTACAATTCAATACACTCACAATATTAACTAAAAATCACATTGTGACTACGTCATCCAAATCTCCTTCTTTTGCCCCCGAGTTGCCAATCACTATCAAACAGTCTCAACGTCATTCTATTACTTCCCCTGCCATGCAAAATAGACCAATCAAACCCCTACATGTCAGAGTCCGGGAGTACGAAGCAGCACGCCGTCGTATTTTTGGTGTTGACGAATTAACACCGCGTCCACCAAAGCCTAAGCGATCGACTGTCCGAATGAGGCAGTTTTGGAAAACGGTCATTCAAAATCGCCGACGTTACTGTTCCGCAGTTTTCGCGACTCACCATAAACACGACATGAGACCGTATGCCAATGTTTAACTTCTTGGCGAAGAAGTGAGTGGCCTCGTCGATACAGGAGCCAGCGTCAGCTGTGTAGCTGCAGACTTGGCAAAGAAGATTTTGAGGGAAAACAAACACCCTTGGGAAAAATTTAACCTCTGCATTTCAACAGCAGATGGCTCTCCCCATTCGGCTGTTGGAAAAATGTCAGCAGACATCACCTTCCGTGGTCGAACCCTCAACCTGACCTTGTTGATAATTCCATCCCTGAGCCAAAATCTATATTTAGGTGTAGATTTTGTTCGAATGTTCGGACTCGCTTCCGACTTATTTATCTCTTCTCTGGGTCCATTGAACTTGTCTTTGGAACAGATAGCCACAGATACCCTCAGACACCATCTTAGTTCTCTTGAAGAGGCCAAACTCATGACAACTATTGCAATGTTTCCGTCTTTTTCGTCGGAGGGCTTAGGACGTACGAAACTCGCCCAACACGTCATCGATGTCGGCGGCAGCAAGCCGATTAAGCAGAGTCACTTTGCAGTCTCTCCCGCCATCGAAAAACTCCTCTTTGCCGAAATTGATCGGATGCTTGCGTTAGGTGTCATCGAGGAGTCGCAAAGTCCCTGGTCTTCACCAGTCACACTCGTGGTGAAGCCTGGTAAAGTAAGACTGTGCTTGGATGCTCGAAAAGTGAATAGCGTGACGGTCAAGGACGCCTATCCTCTGCCTCTCATCGACGGTATACTAAGTCGACTGCCCAAAGCTAAATTTATCACCAGTCTTGACTTAAAAGACGCCTTTTGGCAAATACCGCTCGATGAAGAGTCGAAGGAAAAGACTGCCTTTACCGTGCCAGGTCGCCCGTTATATCACTTTGTAACTATGCCATTCGGGCTCTGTAACGCGCCTCAGACCATGCAGAGGCTCATGGATCGAGTAATCCCTGCGCACCTTCGTCACCAGGTTTTCATCTACTTGGACGACTTGTTGTTGATCACGGAGACTTTCGAAGAGCATTTACTGTTGCTCCAAGAGGTGGCTCTCTGTTTCCGGAAGGCCGGTTTGACTCTGAACGTAGAAAAGAGTAAATTTCTCGTGAAGGAAGTCCGATATCTAGGGCACGTTATTGGTAATGGCACAATCTGTACAGATCCTGACAAGGTCCAGGTGATTGCAGACTTCCCTTTGCCAAGCTCAGTTAGACAGCTGCGCAGGTTCCTAGGAATTTGCGGCTGGTATCGCCGCTTCGTTAATAATTTTGCGTCGGTGTCTGCACCACTGACAGACATGCTGCGCAAGAGCCGCGGTTTCTCCTGGACTGATGAGGGCAAAAGAGCGTTTAATGCTCTTAAGGAGTGTTAAATTTCAGCTCCAGTGCTCCATAGACCGGACTTTTCGCGACCATTCGCCATCCACTGTGACGCTAGCCAGTATGGGCTGGGTGCTGTCCTGGTTCAAACCTTGGACGACGGAACCGAAGCACCCATAGCGTACATGTCGCAAATGTTCAATCAGGCCCAGCGAAACTATTCTGTTTCTGAGCAGGAATGTCTGGCAGCGGTGACGGCCATTAAGAAGTTTCGAGCCTATGTGGAAGGGCACGAATTTAAGGTAGTGACGGATCACGCGTCTCTGAAGTGGTTAATGTCCCTACCTGATCTTCATGGGAAATTAGCCAGATGCGCATTAAAGTTACAGCGTTTCACCTTTACCATCGAACACCGTAAGGGAAGCCAACATGTTGTACCAGATGCTCTTTCTCGTATATATTCAGAAGGAGTAGAGTCACTTGAAGAATTTAATACAACGATGGAGATTGACTTGGAATCTCCACACTTTAAATCGAGCTCATACATTGCCTTAATCAACCATATTCAGGAGAAACAACATCTTCTCCCTGACCTTAAGGTCCTCGACGGTTATGTATACCGACGCTCCGAGTATGCTACCGGGGATGAGACCCAGGAAGAGTGCTCTTGGAAACTTTGGGTTCCGGAGGAGCTGACGTCAGACTTGATCGCACGCACACATGATCATCCTTTGTGTGCGCATGGAGGAATCGGCAAGACCCTCAAACGTCTTAAAAATTTCTTTTATTGGCCGAAAATGACCAAGCAGGTCAAAGACTCCATCGCCTCCTGCGTCAAGTGCAAAGAGACAAAAGCTCCGAACCAAGTTCTAAGACCTCCAATGGGCAACCTCATTCTTCCCGATAGGATATTTCAGCGTCTGTATATAGACTTTCTTGGACCCTATCCTCGGTCAAAATCAGGCAATGTGGGCGTTATCGTTGTGTTAGATCACTTTTCAAAGTTCCCATTCGTGGAACCCATACGAAAACTTACTGCGGAACTTCTGGTGGAATATATCGAGAAGAGAATCTTCAATGTGTTTGGCGTCCCGGAAACTATTACAACGGACAACCGAGTGCAATTCAAGTCCGTTGCGTTTCGAAAACTAATGGAATCCTACGGTGTGAAACATAACTTTACTGCCCTCTATTCACCCCAGAGCAACGCATCAGAGCGCGTGAATCGGTCACTGGTGGCGGCTATTAGAGCCTATGTCCACCCTGACCAACGGGACTGTGACACCAAGTTGTCATCCATAAGCTGCTCCCTTAGATCCGCCTATCATTCCTCTCTAGGTTTCTCGCCCTATTTTGTCGTCTTTGGGCAGAACATGATTACGCATGGCGAAACTTTCACCCTATTACGTCGCCTTAACATGCTTCAAGACCCCCAGGCCAGCGTACGCCCTCACGAAAAAACCGAATTAATCCGTAAGGAAGTAGAGAGGAATCTTAGACGGATGTACGAGACCAATGTTGGGACGTACAACGTGAGGCCTCGTCCTGTAGAATTTGTGCCTGGAGACATAGTCTACCGACGAAACTTCGGTCAAAGTAAGATATCGGCGCACTATTGCGCGAAACTAGATCATAAATTCCTACAGGCCAAAGTCGTGGCCAAAGCGGGGTCCTCCTGTTACCTGTTGTCAGATACGTCTGGCAAATTGATTGGTACTTTTCACGCAAAAGACATCAGGCGTTGATCTTCAGCCTCTTCCGCTCGATATCATATTGCGGTAATGGCTGTGGTGTAATATTCATCCTTAAATTTTGGGAATTCAAACATTTTTTTTTTTTTATAGGTACATACACCCGCCTTAGTCATAGTAGCAGCAATTTATACATTGGCTCCATACTACAGCATTACACGCAGTGCGTCTACATAGAATTTGCAATGCAATGTAGATATGTTTGCACTTGTGCATCTGGATCTAGGTTTGCATTGCAATTGTATGTACGGATGTATGTTCGCTGTGCTATGGCTAGTCGATACTGCAATTGTATGTACGGATGTATGTTCGCTGTGCTCTGCGTAGCCGGCCTCGCTCGGCTGTGGAAAGTGCAAGCATTTTCGGCAATTGCATTTACGGATGTATGTATAGGTATGTATGAATAAATTATAAGTTTTATGACAAAATCGACAAATTTGCATGAGAATAAAAAATTGCTTACGGGTTCGGGGAAGGATAACCGATTTGTAACGGAGGTGGTGGGAATTTTTTTTTCTGGGAAAAGAAAAAATGAAACCGGAATATAGAGGGCTACGCCCGCAATCCGAGGGTTTTGTAGCAAGTGCTTATTTTGGTTTATAAATATCGCCTCCTTGCTCTTCTTGATATCACTCAGATGGATAGAAAAAACGCAATAAAAATGTCTTACCCACTTACATTTTACATGCTAATTCATATTACGTGATTGTAACGAAACTTAGAACATATTATTGCTTAAGGTGTTGGTTATCGTTGGCCATCAGTACTTTTGACCTCGAACGTGTTTGAGGCGTGCAAGGGTGTAACTATACAAATAAACTATTATTGACCTATTCTGAGAAGATATACAAATTCCACTATTTTCCATTTTATATGTTTTTCGAAACCCACTTCCTGTAAGTTTTCATAATTCTAAGTATAACGGTCTCAAAATGCAGGCAAGGGGGGGTCAAATTACGAACTAATATTTTCTCCTCCCCCACAGTTCCCCTTTCTATAAATTTCGAGAAAATGCCAAAAAATGGAATGTACTCATCATTACCTTTCTCACGACAGCTCATTTGCTTATACTCGTACCAGTCGATAAAAAAATTTGACCTTAATTTCGCCTCTATGTGGACCCCCCTTCCACCCAGTAAAGTTGGCCAATTAAGACACAGCGCCCCCAACCAATCTTTACCCTTTCAAAAATGATTAATTAAATAACTGCAATTCGCACTACGAAAAACAACATGAAAGTAGTACTCACACCTATGAGGCCGGTAGGTGTATTTTTTGTATGGATAGTGTCAAAATGCCGAACTTTAAATGAATGTACTATTATTAAATATTATGTGATTATAATGAAACTTAGAAATATTATTGCCTATGATGTTGATTATCATTGGCCATCAATATTTTTGACCTCGGGTACGCGTAACGGGTGCAGGGTTGTGCTAACTGAAACTATAGAAATGTACTATTCTTAACCTTTTCTGATGAAATTTCAAAATTCTAGAAATCTAGGTTTTCTACACTAGTAAAATGGCGCTTCTCTGTAAATTTTCATATTTCTAAGTATAACGGTCTCGAAATGCAAGGGGGGGGGACAAACTCGGATGACATATTTTCCCCTCTCCCTCTTTTCCCGTTTCTTCAAATTTGAAAAAAAATCCAAAAATGGAATGTACTCGACGGTACCTTTCTTATGATACCCCATTTGCCTGTACTAAAAGAAAAAAAAATTTCGACCTTAATTTCCCCTCTATGGGGACCTCCCCTTAAAGTTGACCTATTACAATGATTCGCTTTCTCCGGTGAATTATAGTAATTGTACACATTCCTACAAAATTTCATGTATGTGGCTTCAGCCGTTCGTGAGATATTCCATGGACAGACGGACAGACAGACATTTGACCGATTTCATAAGGGTTTTGTTTTACTACAAAACCCTAAAAAGAGAGGAGTGAAGTTTTGGAGCTGGACGAGATAAGACCTCGGGAAGAGGATTTTTGCGAAGGAAGCTAGCCGCGCAAGGGCTAAATCCTAAACTTAAAGATTAGGGCAGTTTCCTGAGTCATAGATAGTTATAGATAATCCCTTTAAGAAGTAGATAGAAAGAATAGCAATTGAAAGGAAATGTGGATATAGCCGTGTAGATTTTAGTGGTGATGGTGGGCGGAGTATCCGCCATTCAAGTCCGTGCGATCGGAGAATTAAGGATCCCACTACGCGCATGGGCTTATATCCTGGAATCTACAGTACCTATCTCGAAAGATGAAAAAATCCCTGATCTGTGAGCTTTAAAAATTGAGTAGCCGTGAAGGGATCGTGCCTAACGGAAGAAAAAAAAAACCAACGGAATCATATCGTTGCCGATTGTCCTCATTGCCGTCGTGATTGGCTGGCCTTCTACTGTTCCGTTGGCGAGATCTTTGTATCTTGACTTGAATGTAATTCGGATTTGGAAGGATCGAAAATACGCCCGCGGATGTTAAAAGATACATATTTAAAACTTGAAATCCCGTACTGAACTCTTTGTATTGTGTAAATTTTTATTGTTTTTGTAGTGCTAAATCCGGAGTGGTCGATTTTTCTTTAAATTATTTTTGTGGTTCAAATATTGATTTAATTTCTAGCGTCGCCCTTTTCGTCGTACACGGCCGTGGCAGACATTAAAAGGGGTAAGTCATTTTGCAAGTAATGTATAATATTCTGTAATTGTATTTATATATATATATTTTTTTTTGCTCTCAATGTTTGGTTATTTTTGTTTTCTCGATTGATGTGCACTTGAGTATTCAATGCACTTGTAAAGTAACGTATCAGTTAAATGACCACCATCTTGCTGTATTATTTATTGTTGAGAAGAACAACGAGGAAATAATAATGATGTGCTAAACGATATCTCGGTCTTTTCCTTGATGGAATCCTCCTTCTCCTGTTATCTCTTTTCAGCAGTGTAGGGCCAATCAGATAAATTTTGAATTGGGAGGCTCCTTTAACATCGGCCATGGGGCGTCATGGTATAAGGGCGGGTTACGTGGCCACGATCCTTGACATCTGGATCATTATCGAGCTGGGCTAGTCGACAGGCCAGTTGACATGACTTTTATTTTTCTCCTTGTCCTTTTTTTCTCTTGGTTGTGTAAGGCATGTGAAAAAAAAAAAAAAAAAAAAATTTCGTAATGAACAGGAGGTCACAGGCAGGCAAGATCCCACCCCAACACTCCCAGACCGAGCTACCAGCTAGCACATGCCGACGCCTTGCTTGTGTTCATAACACCTACCTCCGATCGTGCAAAATCTTTGCCGTACAATTCTCATTACATACATTTTCTCTCAATGGTTGACCCTCGTTTGAAAACGTACCTCCATATGAAAAGGTACATTTCCATTTGATTCGGCGAACAGTTTCGCCCGTTCCCATTCCTCCGAATGCACCTTTTGTCGTCTTAATGCTTTTTCCATAAGACGCGCAGCAACATTCGGCGAAAAAGTTCTCGGGAAATGGATGGATGGGAACATTGCCTGTTCCGTTCGGCGAATATAATGCTCTTGTTATTGTATTCACGTTCGAATTCGGCGCGATGTTCACGTGTAAACGCAGCATAACATAGTCAGCAATTGTGAAATTTGTATAGGTATACGACACAAACCATCACAATCTTAAGAACCTTTGCAATCTCATCAAATTGAACCAATACAATGGTAAAAAGTTGGATATGATTTGTTGCACTTCAACAAACAAGTCTGTTTATTAGTAGTCGATTATTGGTCAAAATATATCGAAATCGAAAACCTAAACCATAATCATACTAGTAAGTACGTGATCAATAAACTCAAATCAATTTTTGATCGTCGTGGAATTCCCAAAATATTCATCTCAGACAATTCTCATGACTTCAGACAATTTATGGAAGATTGGGATATCGATAACGCAACATCTAGTCCTTATTTACCGCGTTCTAATGGACTTGCTGAACGTTCTGTACAAATAGTCAAAAAATTTCTCGAATAAGTCTGACTAAGGGTTCTGATCCTTACATTTCTTTATTGCATTATAGAACTACGTCAAAAGATAATCTTCCGTGTCCTTCAGAACTGCTAATGTCTAGAAAACTTCGCAACTTGCCAGCTCTATTGAAAAATTATTTGCCCATCAATATTGATATTGATAAATGTAAAAAATCCATGGAAAACAAAACTGAAAAGAGTAAACAATATTACGACAAAAATTCAAGGAAACTTGATCCTTTATCTTCTGGTGACAAAGTTTATTATAAAAACATAAAAGAACTACGATTGGGGTAAACCCCAATCATGCAATACTCTAGATGAATTTGAACCTGGTTAAAGCAAGTGTTAAGTACAAAATTTCAGCCCGATAAATTGTATAGGTAATGAGTAAATTGGCTTAACGTATTTCATGAAATAGTGCAGTTTGTATGGGAGGGGGTAGAAGGAGGGTGAGGATTACAATAAATTTTATAATGTAGGTTACAATTATCATAAAAGTGATATTTTCAAAATTTCAAAGCAATACATTTTATAGTTTCTGAGAAAATCTGATTATTGTAAATTATCAAAAATGTGTCATTTTGTATGGGAGGGGGTAGACGGAGTAAGGGTAATCGATTAATTTTTTTGAATCTAACTGATATTGTTAATTAAGTGTTAAGTACAAAATTTCAGCCCGATAAATTGTATACGTACTGAGTAAATTGGCTTAACGTATTTCATGAAATAGTGCAGTTTGTATGGGAGGGGGTAGAAGGAGGGTGAGGATTACAATAAGTTTTATAACATAGGTTACAATTATCATAAAAGTGATATATTAAAAATTTCAAAGCAATATGTTTTATAGTTTCTGAGAAAATCTGATTATTGTAAATTTTCAAAAATGTGTCATTTTGTATGGGAGGGGGTAGAAGGGGTGAAGCGATTTAGCCCGTTCACGAACTTAGCCTTCATTTTATGTCAAAAATAACCTGTGCAAAATTTGAACTTCATAGCTCAACGCGTTCTCGAGCTAGAGAGGTCACGGACGGACGGACGGACAGACGGACAGACGGACAGACGGACAGACGGACATCCGGTTTTGAGATATTCGAGTGATAATATGAACTTCTGTATCATTCATTTTTTTCTGCGAGCCTTATTTCTTAGCGTTACAAACTTTGTGGCAAACTTATAATACTCTCAGATTTCATCTAGAGTATAAACATAAAAGAACTACGATTGGGGTAAACCCCAATCATGCAATACTCTAGATGAATTTGAACCTGGTTAAAGCCAATAAAAAATTTTGGTTGCAATCTCGGATATTGTATAGGAGGGGGTAGACGGAGTAAGGGTAATCGACTATTTTTTTTGAATCTAACTGATATTGTTAATTAAGTGTTAAGTACAAAATTTCAGCCCGATAAATTGTATACGTACGGAGTAAATTGGCTTAACGTATTTCATGAAATAGTGCAGTTTGTATGGGAGGGGGTAGAAGGAGGGTGAGGATTACAATAAATTTTATAATGTATTTTAGGTTACAATTATCATAAAAGTGATATATTCAAAATTTCAAAGCAAGATGTTTTATAGTTTCTGAGAAAATCTGATTATTGTAAATTATCAAAAATGTGTCATTTTGTATGGGAGGGGGTGGACGGAGTAAGGGTAATCGATTAATTTTTTTGAATCTAACTGATATTATTAATTAAGTGTTAAGTACAAAATTTCAGCCCGATAAATTGTATACGTACTGAGTAAATTGGCTTAACGTATTTCATGAAATAGTGCAGTTTGTATGGGAGGGGGTAGAAGGAGGGTGAGGATTACAATAAATTTTATAATGTATTTTAGGTTACAATTATCATAAAAGTGATATATTCAAAATTTCAAAGCAAGATGTTTTATAGTTTCTGAGAAAATCTGATTATTGTAAATTATCAAAAATGTGTCATTTTGCATGGGAGGGGGTAGACGGAGTAAGGGTAATCGATTAATTTTTTTGAATCTAACTGATATTGTTAATTAAGTGTTAAGAACAAAATTTCAGCCCGATAAATTGTATACGTACTGAGTAAATTGGCTTAACGTATTTCATGAAATAGTGCAGTTTGTATGGGAGGGGGTAGAAGGAGGGTGAGGATTACAATAAGTTTTATAACATAGGTTACAATTATCATAGAAGTGATATATTAAAAATTGCAAAGCAATATGTTTTATAGTTTCTGAGAAAATCTGATTATTGTAAATTTTCAAAAATGTGTCATTTTGTATGGGAGGGGGTAGAAGGGGTGGAGCGATTTAGCCCGTTCACGAACTTAGCCTTCATTTTTTGTCAAAAATAACGCGTGCAAAATTTGAACTTCATAGCTCAACGCGTTCTCGAGCTAGAGAGGTCACGGACGGACAGACGGACATCCGGTTTTGAGATATTCGAGTGATAATATGAACTTCTGTATCATTCATTTTTTTCTGCGAGCCTTATTTCTTAGCGTTACACACTTTGTGGCAAACTTATAATACTCTCAGATTTCATCTAGAGTATAAACATAAAAGAACTACGATTGGGGTAATCCCCAATCATGCAATACGCTAGATGAATTTGTACCTGGTTTTGAATTTAACTGATATTGTTAATTAAGTGTTAAGTACAAAATTTCAGCCCGATAAATTGTATAGGTAAAGAGTAAATTGGCTTAACGTATTTCATGAAATAGTGCAGTTTGTATGGGAGGGGGTAGAAGGAGGGTGAGGATTACAATAAGTTTTATAACATAGGTTACAATTATCATAAAAGTGATATATTAAAAATTGCAAAGCAATATGTTTTATAGTTTCTGAGAAAATCTGATTATTGTAAATTTTCAAAAATGTGTCATTTTGTATGGGAGGGGGTAGAAGGAGTGGAGCGATTTAGCCCGTTCACGAACTTAGCCTTCGTTTTTTGTCAAAAATAACGTGTGCAAAATTTGAACTTCATAGCTCAACGCGTTCTCGAGCTAGAGAGGTCACGGACGGACGGACGGACAGACGGACAGACGGACATCCAGTTTTGAGATATTCGAGTGATAATATGAACTTCTGTATCATTCATTTTTTTCTGCGAGCCTTATTTCTTAGCGTTACAAACTTTGTGGCAAACTTATAATACTCTCAGATTTCATCTAGAGTATAAACATAAAAGAACTACGATTGGGGTAAACCCCAATCATGCAATACTCTAGATGAATTTGTACCTGGTTTTGAATCTAACTGATATTGTTAATTAAGTGTTAAGTACAAAATTTCAGCCCGATAAATTGTATAGGTAAAGAGTAAATTGGCTTAACGTATTTCATGAAATAGTGCAGTTTGTATGGGAGGGGGTAGAAGGAGGGTGAGGATTACAATAAATTTTATAATGTAGGTTACAATTATCATAAAAGTGATATATTCAAAATTTCAAAGCAAGATGTTTTATAGTTTCTGAGAAAATCTGATTATTGTAAATTATCAAAAATGTGTCATTTTGTATGGGAGGGGGTAGACGGAGTAAGGGTAATCGATTATTTTTTTTGAATCTAACTGATATTGTTAATTAAGTGTTAAGTACAAAATTTCAGCCCGATAAATTGTATACGTACTGAGTAAATTGGCTTAACGTATTTCATGAAATAGTGCAGTTTGTATGGGAGGGGGTAGAAGGAGGGTGAGGATTACAATAAGTTTTATAACTTAGATTACAATTGTCATAAAAGTGATATATAATCAAAATTTCAAAGCAATATGTTTTATAGTTTCTGAGAAAATCTGATTATTGTAAATTTTCAAAAATGTGTCATTTTGTATGGGAGGGGGTAGAAGGGGTGGAGCGATTTAGCCCGTTCACGAACTTAGCCTTCATTTTTTGTCAAAAATAACGTGTGCAAAATTTTAACTTCATAGCTCAACGCGTTCTCGAGCTAGAGAGGTCACGGACGGACGGACGGACAGACGGACAGACGGACATCCGGTTTTGAGATATTCGAGTGATAATATGAACTTCTGTATCATTCATTTTTTTCTGCGAGCCTTATTTCTTAGCGTTACAAACTTTGTGGCAAACTTATAATACTCTCAGATTTCATCTAGAGTATAACAAGCTAGCCGAAGGTATGATACCTTGATCATACCTTCGTTGTGTCTTACGATGTATTGGCCATTTTGAAATTACAAAAGTAAAACTTGTTCCGATTTCACTGTTCCTATGAGAGCTATATGAAATATTAGGCCGTATTCAACCAAATTTATGAACGTGGTTTGGCAGTCAATGTGATTGAATAATATGAAATTTGGTAAGGACATCTTCAGAAATAAAAAAGTTTTTCTAACAAAAACTTGATTTTGGAACGGTCGTTCCTATGACAGCTATACGATAGAGTAGTCCAATTTCAACTAAATTCGGGAATATGATTTTAAAAAAGCCATTATTGATTAGTATGAAATTTGAATAAGATACTTTTAGAAATGAAAAAGTTTTTTTCACAAAGACGAATTTTTGAACCGGTTGTTCCTATGGCAGCTATATGATGTAGTAGTCCGATTCCGTTGGTTTCGACATATATATAGCGTGCAGTAGAAAGAAGGCTTTGTACACAATTTAAGCTCGATAGCTTTAAAACTGAGGGACTAGTTTGCATAGAAACAGACAGACAGACGGACAAAGCTTAATCGACTCGTCTCATCATACTGACCAAGAATATATATAGTTTATATGGTCGGAGATGCTTCCTTCTGTGCGTTGCAAACTTCATGACAAAGTTAATATACCCTATCACATCCGTGAAGGGTATAAAAAAAGGAATTGAGTTTGTAACGGACTGTTTGGTGGGCATCCGAAACGGGCCGTGCCATCTGGCGAAGAAAAAGGTCCCTCAACGAGCTAAGCAGCGGCCTATGCTTGCTGTAGCTCAGTTCGGGAGATGTGGGCGGGGCTTTCGCCGCTCGTTGCCCCTGTCCTTTACGTATTAGCAAAAATTCATAGGCCTGGGGAAGACAACACGAACAGGGGAGGTAAAAATGGGGAATGGAAAATAAATAGTCAATAAGGATGGAATGGTTGGCCGACGGATCAGACGCCCACGCGGTCGCACCTGGGTCCGGGTGTAATTGGACCCTTGGCCTCTGGTTTCGTACCACCAACAGATCACTACTCATCAGGTGCTGCTTCGATCTGCCGGTGGGAGCAGCACTACCACACCATAATATGGCTCATTACAGGTGGTTCATTACAGGGCAGCTTCTACCTCGAGGCCTGCCAAGAAGAAGAGGCTGAGTACAAAGTGTGCTGATAGATATGGAAAACAAAAAAAAAACAAACACTTGCTGGATACCGGAGTCAGCCGACAACCATTGTAGAGGGGAAAAATTAGCAAAACAATAAAAAAATACTACATTACCCAATTATTGAGATGATCAACAGGTTACAAAGAATTCTGACGCCATCAGAGGCGCAACACTGCATTCCTTGCCGTAATTCACTCATAAACTCTGTAAGCTACTGAGCTGAGTTACTTAGAAGGACAATCCTGGCAAACAGAAAGGTATTCAGGGCCCCTCCGCGCTTCGTCCGGTCACCGAAGATGCTCCAAATGCTGGAAATTCAAAGCATTTATGGAGGCCTTAAATACGTGGCTAAACCACAAAAGACAAACACAAAGCCAGGACTGCCTTGTTAAACTGAATCTAAAAGGAAAAACTACTCTATAGGAAGGATAGGAGTGCTACAGAGGAAAGCACAGCTACTTGAAGGGAAAATACGTGAAGTAAAGTGGCTAAGTCCTAAGACTTAGAGCAAGTAGCCTTAATGCGCTTGTGGGGATACAAATGGGTGGAAGGACCAAAAAGGAACCCAAAGAGGTCCTTCTTAGCCCTGTTATTGACCAGAAATGAGCCCCACGTTGGGCGCCAAATATGTAACGGACGGTTTGGTAGGCATCCGAAGATGCCCGTGGGGACGGAGCCTAAGGTAGCATAATTGACAGTGAAGGTTGGACCGTGCCATCTGGCGAAGAAAAAGGTCCCTCAACGAGCTAAGCAGCGGCCTATGCTTGCTGTAGCTCAGTTTGGGAGATGTGGGTGGGGTTTTCGCCGCTCGTTGTCCCTGTCCTTTACGTATTAACCAAAATTCATAGGCCTGGGGAAGACAACACAAACAGGGGAGATAAAAATGGGGAATGAAAAAGAAATAGTCTATAAGGATGGAATGGTTGGCGGACGGATCAGACGCCCACGCGGTCGCACCTGGGTCCGGGTGTAATGGGACCCTCGGCCTCTGGTTTCGTACCACCGGCAGATCACTACTCATCAGGTGCTGCTTCGATCTGCCAGTGGGAGCAGCATTACCAGACCATAATATGGTTCATTACTGGTGGTTCATAAAAATGCATATGCTTAAAGCGATCCTCACACCGGCACGACAAAAAATCGCCCAGCGGATTCGCGACGTAAATTTTCGCCGCGACAAAAATCTGACCACAGCATTGTACGAAGGTGCCCACACCGACGCGAAATTTCGCCACTTTGTGCAGTGATTTTGTCGCGACGACAAAAAATCGCTGAGTGTGATTTGATTTTCGTCGATACCTACTTGTTTACTTCACAAGTAGTTGTTTATTAGATATGGCTAGCGATATCGAAAAACTAATTGAGATCATGAGAAAAAAAAAATATAAAAAAACATACGAAAAAAAATAAAGATACAAAGTATCTACACTGCATCGGAACATGGATATGTCTATGACTACCGACTGCGTGGAACCTGTTGTGTTGAAGATATCGACGTAAGTTTTGTAAAGATCCCAGTATAGTTATACTGGATGAAATCATTCGAAAAAACACGTCCCACGCTTTCGGTAGGCATAAGACATATCCATGTACCCATGTATCTGGTGGCAGTGTAGATACTCGTCATAAATTTGCTTTGCTTTGTCCTGTCCGCTTGGGCTCCTTTCTCTCGCGGGATCGTTTCGTTTTCGTTTGCATCGCGTATGTGCAATATTCACCTCCTCTCGTGCACCCTGTTCCATCTACATGTTCCATCTACCCGTTCGGTACAGTTTGCAGACTGCAGCCTATCGACATTTCTCTGAGTACGTTTCTGCTAATCGCAATCACGCTTCCCACCATCTTTTCCCAATCGGACGTGTATTGTGTTTGTGTATCTATTGCAAAATCGCTCCCACACTATCCGTCTCATCCCGCCCCTTTACTCGTAATCAACAGTCCGGGTCCGGCACACACAATCCGTTTCTCAAGTAACGCGTGCGACTCTATGCGATTGTGTCCGGCAAACAGAAAGGGAAACTAACAAAAGTAAACAAACATTCCAACATACGCACAAAGAGAATGCACAAGAAAATTTTTGGAATTTTTGCAGAAAGGGGGGGGGGGGCATTTGATCTTCTGCAGACCTCTGAATGTACATCATGTCACGATGAGTTGCCCGGAACTATAACATCCTGCGACGAATATTTCTCTATTTCGGGGCTTGGGAGATTTTAACTCGCGCAGTACGAATCCGCCATTTTATTTTTTGATACGTTTATTGCATGTGTGGTGGGGGCCCACATTGTGGGCCAGTCAGACCTCAAATCGCCGCCATTGCAAATGCACAACCATTTGGATGGAATGAACTTCATCCGCGATGTCTCTCGCTCTCTATCTTCGGGGGCGGGAACTATGTAATGTACACACTCTCAAATTGCGTCTGCACATGTCCAAATGTTAGTCGAACTGACTACTTGCTACTTTTTCTGGGACCCTATTGATTCAGATATGTAGTACAACTCGCGCTATTTTATTTGTTTGGATTCCAGCCATTTTGAACATTTTGGAATTTTTGTGGAAGGGGGGCATTTGATCTTCTGCAGACCTCTGAATGTACATCATAACATATAACATCCTGCGACGGATATTTCTTTATTTCGGGACTTGAGAGATTCTAACTCGCCTAGTATAAATCCGCCATTTTGTTCTATTTGTTTATTGCACGTGTGGTGGGGGCCCACATTGTGGACCAGTCAGACCTCAAATCGCCGCCATTGCAAATGCACAAACGCAGTCGCTGGATCGCCCGATTTGGCTCGAATGAACTTCATCCGCTCTCGCTCATCTTCGGGGGGGCGGGAACTATGTACACTCTCTCAAATTGCGTCTGCGCATGTCCAAATGTTAGTCGAACTGACTACTTGCTATCTTTTCTGGGACCCTAGTGATTCAGATAGTACAACACGGGCTATTTAATTAAATGATGAATGGGAATTGGCGGAAATTGAATTTCATTAAAAGTCCGCCCGTTCACCCGTACACTATGTTATTTCTTGCCGTCCACAACGTCAACCTTTATCGCTATCAAATCAACATCCCAACATATACACATAGGATCCCCGCAAGCGCACCGCCCGCGCGGATCTACAAGCCACAGCCATGCACAATGACCACTTCACTCAAACGACATGCACAACCAGAAAAGAAAAATGTTCAATGGGCTTGTTTCCTCTTCTGACCCCCGAGTAGAAAAACAGACATTTCGTGTGACGGACAGATTTTTAGGATGACCCCCAGCTATAAGACATATCAATGTCAAAAGATAAAATCTAGAAAGATATTGCCGACGAGCTTGGAGCAAAATGTAGTAAGTACCAATTATTACGAGTATTGTTTATTTCACGCTCCCGCTTTTTCTGAGTAAAGCAGTAAGCAACGGGTATATTGAAACTTATGCCATGCACCCATAGTCTTCTTTCCCTAAGAAGGCAGAATTTTTCCTGACGGCGTTATCCATTGTTAAAGGAATTCAATTTAACAAAAACCGCTATACCTCCACGGAGTCAGATATGCTCAACAGAAAAAGGACCGAAAGGAAATGCGTTAGTAATTGACATAAACGGTACAAGACCGCTATATCTCGTGATTAAAGATTGAAGATACGCTTGCTCCAGTGAAGGTGACAAAACTGCCCACCAATTTTATTTTTCTCCGTACCTTTATACTAACTCTATGTACTTACATCTATTACCATTGCATCCAGATGCGTGAGACTGGTCAATGCGCTAAACTGTAGAATCAGCAAAATGCAATTTTTCAGATCATAATAGCCGAATGCATTGCTGATTCTTCATTGTAGCGTGTGGTATCTTTTTTGTGTCGAATTTACATACATTGTTTGTTGTACATTACTATACATTTGTTGTCTGGTCAAGATGGAAAAGTATGACATTGAAACTTTGATTAAATTACTGTATAGTATGTTAGACTAAATATGATAAAAGTAGTATACATTTTGTGTTTGGCTTGTTGTTAAACATACTCCCCCGCGTTGAACGTAGTTCAAAAACCTGGGATACCACTATACGTTTATGGAAAAATCTGGTCGTAAAGATGAGCGGGGCGCAGGAACTGGCTTCGGTTTGCAGATACGGTGCCGGTACATCCATATGAGACTGCAAATGACAATGGTGATCAATGAAATCGACATATATCCTGGCACTACATGATATATGGCATGTGGGTTCTCTGATAGTGTTAGACCGAGAGTTTCGTTCCTTAGAGTTTGTTGTAGATTCGTTAGCAACTCCCATTGTGCCTGATATGTCATATTATCCTGTGATAGTGATATTGGCTGGCTACCGGCTGGGACTTCGACTAGTATATCAGTTGAGACAAATGATGTATTGATCTGACTTGGAAGGATATTGTGTCCGGTGAGTGTGATCATGTTGTGTTTAATCACACACCTTGGCGGAAGAGTTAGGATCCCAGATCCGTGTAAGCGGAGTTGAATGTTTTGTTCGCCGCATACGGCTTGCAAACGTTTTGATGTTCTGAGGCCATACATCCATTTAGTTTTGTGTTGTAGCTGCATCCAAATTTCATCTAGGGAAATTATTTCGGCCTGACATTTAGATATGGATTCCTTCGTCAAAATGTTCATCTCACAGGCAGCGTGTTGTGAACTTTGGTGATATAGTGGACCCTTCGTTTGACAGAAGAAATGCTGTGGCTCCAACACCTCGCAAGAATTTAGCTGGACCTCTGTTATCGTAAAGTATTCATCTCGATGGGCGCTGGTGGCTAACATCTCTGCAGATGACCTTATTGCGGTTAAAGTGTTGTTTACCATCACTGGTATTGACAGTAGATTGAATAACTCGAACGTTCCTCTGCTGATAAGTGGCAATTTTACGGTGAATATTGCATAATTATCGATAATTCTTCCGGCAACCTTCATTAAATAATATAACTGCAATATGTTGTGCGTAGGGAATTCTGTGTCTTGTGGCAACCTGCTACGAATATTTTGGATTTCAACTCGAAGTTGTTCAGGATTGAGCAACAACGGACTAATACTCCCATGGTGAGCGGCAGTTAATGTGTTTGTTATAGCTGTTTGAATTCGGTGAAGTGAAGCACTGGTTGCCATCAACTGAATAGATAATGTGTATAATGTGTTCATAATATTGTATTCCTGTGAGCCGTTTTTGTTAATTTTGTCCACTATGATGTTGATGATTTGATCAATCCTTTCAAACTTATGTTGTGACTGGAGTTGACTGGTTTTCATGATGTTGATGGTAGAATCTATCACCGAAGTTTGATTTTTTAGTAATCTCGCTAAGTGACCTTCATTCGTCTTGATTAATTCGATGGTCGCGGCCATTTCCTTGGCGTAAGAGGAGTCTAAGACGCCAAATAACGAGTTGGCGATGTTGCCGAAAATGTTGAAGGCGCCTCGCCTTATGCGCTTGGCAGTAAATAGACTGTTGTCTATTGTTAATTCCAATGAGTCGTGTTCGAATTGAGTTACCAAATGTTCGCATGTTGCACTTAGATGCGATGAGCCACATAAGTGTCGTAATGCTGATGTTCCGTTCTTCAGTAATGTCTGCTCACGCCAGTATGGGGATAGATCATAATATATCACAATGTTCCATTCGTTAACAACGCGTGATACTGATCCTATGTTTTCAAAGTATATTCCGAAATTATTGTTCAATTGCTCGGTTTTGATAGTCGTGGTTGTTTGTCCATAACAAATGGGTAATATAAAACAGGTGAACAGAGTTGCTAGTAATGAGGATTTACTTAATTCGATCCTCTTTTTGGGTCTGCCTTCGTTACCTTTGGCAGCTTCTTGTTCTGGACTCGGTGCTTCTGGGTGCGGAACTTGACCTTCGGGATCCGATGGTTTTAGTGGTTCCACTGGCAGTGGTGCAAGTCTGTGTATTGGCCTAGTTATAACGGACTCTGAAGTTCTGACGTCAGCAACGCGTACGTATCCGTCATTGCCCTTGTAGGTGCGTATGACTCCACCAAGTGGCCATTTCATAACTGGTAAGTTGTCGTCCTTGATGATTACGATTGTTTCTTCCTCAATATTCGCTACTGGCCTCTTCCAACCGTAACGTTGTTGTAAGAGGTGAAGGTATTCCGTGGACCAACTCTGCCAAAATTCCTTTTTGATTTGGCTGATTTGTCTCCAATCATTGGATAATCCCGCATTTCTTGGTCGTGAATGAGGATCCACCTGCGCAGTTAATGGCTCACCAATGAGGAGATGACCGGGCGTTAAAGCGGCTGGATCGTTTGGGTTGGAGGGATTTCGGTATAATGGTCTTGAGTTTAGAATGGCCTCAACTTCCACTAGCGCTGTTTCAAGCATTTCATGCGTTAACGTGGCTGAGTCGATCGTTTTCTTCAGCAACGTCTTAGCGCTTTTGACTGCTGCCTCCCAGAGACCTCCGAAATGTGGCGCTCTAGGCGGTATGAAGTGGAAGTCAATACCTTTCTCACTGCATTCCGCGGAAATGGCATTCTTGGCAGGCTGGGAGTATATTGATCCTTGCAGCTCTTGTAGTTGGTTCCTTGCACCTACGAAGTTAGTGGCGTTGTCACAATAAAGGTTTTTACAGTGACCCCGTCTGCCGATGAATCGTCGCAATGCTCGTAGAAAGGCTTCTGTTGTTAAATTGGATACAAGCTCCAGATGTACAGCCTTCGATGCAAAGCTGCAAAATACTGCAATGTATGTTTTTTGAGGATGCTTTCCCCTTATATGAAAATGGTAATGCACTGGACCACAGAAGTCAACACCGGCGTTGATAAAAGGGCGGGCTGGTTGCACTCTATGTTCTGGAAGGTTCCCCATGATCTGCCTTGACAGTTTAGGATTGGCTCTGGCACACTTAACGCATTTGTGAACTATTGATCTTGCCAGTGCTCTCGCGTTGATTGGCCAGAATTTTTGACGGGTGAGGGCCACAAGACCTTCTATGTTGACATGGCAATGTTCCTTGTGAATTTGTTCCATTATCATGCGTGTTACTGTGTTTGAATATGGAAGTAACATCGGATGTCTGGCGTCGTACGCCAAGTTTGAAGCCTCCAATCGCCCCCCAACGCGCATGATGCCAAATTCGTCGAGTAACGGAGTTAAAGTGTTTAACGGACTGGAGGGGTGAACTTGATTATGCTGTTTAAAGTAGCTTAAGTCTTCCTTGAAGTGTTCTGCTTGAATAACCCTTACTATGTAATGTAAGGCGTTCCGGCGTTCCCTTTGGGATAGCAATGGGACTGACCTCGATGGTTCGATGCGTCGTACTCTGCAGTAGTCGATGAATCTCAGCATGTAGGCGATTATCCGTAGCAATTTGCCAAATGAATTTCCGTGTTGTATTTCATAGATGAAATGTGCTTCTGAAGTTGACGCTAGAGAGGTAGCCTTGCGTTCGATGTCATTTTCCAGTAGAAGTTGCTCACTGGTTGGTGGCGTTGGCCATTCTCGTTCACTTCCGTGTAGAAACAAGGGACCGAAAAACCATACATTGCAGCTACTCAATTTCCTTGGTGGCATTGGTCTAGTGAGAAGATCAGCTGGATTTATTTTTCCTGGGACGAAACGCCATTGTTCGGGCTGAGATAGTTCATGGATTACACTAAGTCTGTTGGCCACGAATACGTGAAAATCTGAGGATTGAGAGTTAATCCATGCCAACACTGTCTTCGAGTCTGCCCAATAGAATGTGGGAATGTCAACCATGTTGAGGATCTCCTTGATGCAATTTGCTAATTCAGCTGCAAGCTTAGCGGCACATAATTCCAGCCGGTGTATGCAAACATCTTCCACTGGCGCGACGTGAGACTTAGCGCAGACCAGTCGTACAACGACTACCTTATCTGATGTCGAGCGAATATACACGGCAGCACCATAGGCTTCCTTTGAAGCATCGGCAAACACATGGAGTTGCTTTGCTCTTGGCAACTTGGTTGAATAGATATGTCGTGGGATATTTATGTTTTCCACTGCCCTCAGATCCTCTCGAAATTGTTTCCATTCTGAATGGAGTTCCATCGGCAATGCTGCATCCCAGTCAAGTTTTAGCTTCCAGACTGTTCTTAGAAATATTTTTGCAGTTGATACCACTGGTGCTACAAGTCCTAGCGGATCGAAGATTCTGAAGATATCTGAACTGATTGTTCGTTTCGTGATTTTTGTCGAATAGGTTGATGAAGTTTTAATTTTGAAGACGTCAGTTTTGGGCAGCCTCGTTAAGCCCAGGGTTTTCACGAACTCGTCGTTAGATTCGCTGAAATCTAAACTTAACTGGATGTCTTCTGCTGGAATTCGGTTCAGCAACATCTGATTGTTTGAACACCATTTTCGAAGTTTGAACCCTGCAGTTCCCAACAGGGATATGAGTTCCGATTGCGTCTGGAGCAACTCTGGCAGAATATCACATCCAGTCATGATGTCATCCACTTACGTGTTTTCAAGAATTGCCTTTGATGCGTAGGGACATTGGGATCTTCCTTCCTTTGCCAGTTCTCGTAAACATTTGGTAGCTAGGTATGGTGCTGATCGTGTACCGTATGTGACGGTATTTAATTCGTACACCTTTAATTCTTCTTCTGAGCTCCGTCTCCAAAAAATAAGCTGCAACTTTCTCTCCTCTGGCTTGATCAGAATTTGACGGTACATTTTCTCGATGTCGCTTATCATCACGAAGAGATTCAGTCTAAACCGTAATAGGATTGAGAACAGGTCGTCCTGGATTCTTGGTCCGGTCAGCAGTAAGTCGTTGAGTGAGACGTTGGATGTGGTTTTGGCCGAGGCGTCGAAAACTACCCTAACCTTAGTGGTGCTCTTTTCTGGCCTGACCACACAATGGTGCGGTAGATAATAATGCGTGGAAGGGAATCTGTTACTTCTTGCATGTGGCCTAAAGCAAGGTATTCGTCCATGAATTTTATATATTCTTCTCTAAGTTGAGGTTGTCGTTCTAATTTGTGTTCTAAGGAGTAGAATCTTCGTAGCGCTATTTCCTTTGATTCGCCGAGTGAATTTGAATTTGTTGCAAATGGTAAAGAGGTCATGAATCGACCTTCTGCAGTCCGCTTGGTGTGTCGTGCAAAATGAGCCTCGCATTGTTTATCCCTAGGAGACAGATACGGCTTATCGGTTGGAAAGCTATCTAATGCCCGGAAGCGCTCTACTTGTTTTGATAAGGCATCTTCTTCTGTTCCTATGCCGCACACTGATTGTTCACCAGGTGTATCGTTGACTCGTCCGGCTACTATCCATCCGAGTAGTTTATTTTGGAGGATGGGGAGATCATCACCAAGTTTGATCTGCCCAATTGACAGGAGTTGATAGTAGAATTCTACCCCGAGTAGAAGGTCTATTTGATCAGGACGATAAAATTCTGGATCAGCTAATTGAATATTTTGTGGGATGTTCCACTGGCTGATATCAAATTCTCGAGCGGGCTGTGGCGCAATGATGTGCGATAGAACGAATGCTTCTACTCTGGTCGTGAAAGCTGTTGCTCGTGATCTAAGAACAAAGTTGACCCGGCCTGTTGTTTGGTTGTGACCCAATCCTATGCCTTGAATTTTGAGTTTTGTAGCATGTTGCTCTAGCTGCAGTTTCTTGCAAATCCGCTCAGATATAACGTTGATTTGTGAGCCTGAATCCAGGATGGCTCTGCAATTGACAATAGTTCCATCGCTGCCTTGCACCTTGACTACTACAGTGCTAAGCATCATGTATTTAGACGCTAGCAGTGATGCTCTTGTTGACAATGATGTTGTCTCAAGATTGGAGTCTTTGGTTGGTGTAGTGGCTGACCTTGACGCTCCAGTATTCTCGACCTTCTGCTGCTGATTCGAATTGGTAGCTGGAGCCAGTTGATTGCCAGTTAAGTGAAGAAGCGTGTTGTGTTTCTTCTTACAATTCTTGCAGGTGGTTTTTGAGCACGACTGCGCTATGTGACCAGGTTGAAGACAGTTAATGCACAGGTGATGTCCTTGTACTAACCGTATGCGGTCCTTGGGTGCCATGCTGATAAATGCCTTGCAGGCAAACAGTTGATGCGATCCGTTGCATGCAGCGCAGCTCGTTTTGTTGGAGGTCACTGTTAGTGATCTGGATGTTGATGGTTTCTTGTCTTCCGACGCCTTGGATTTAACGCCCAGTGCTTCGAGCGACAGGAACCGAGTCTGAAGGAAAGCCAAAAACTTGTCCAATGTTTGCAATTGGCGTGGATGCGACAACGACTGCTCGTACAACGTATGGGTGCCCTTGTCTAACTTCCGTATTAAGATGTGAAGCAGAAGAGGATCCCATGTATTGGTAGATATCTTAAGACACTCCAATCCTTTTAAACACTCACGTGTAACATCGTGGAGTGATTTCAATCTGGCTGCCGATTCAGCGTTGTGTGACGGTTGTGCGAGCAACTTCGTTAATAATTCGTTGACTAATAGTCTGGGATTTTCATACCGATCTTGAAGCAGTTCCCACGCAGCTGTATAGTTGTCCTCCGAGAGGGGTAAATGCTTGATGAGCGACTCGGCTTCGCCACTCAAATTTGATCGCAGATACCAGAGTTTTTCACAAGCTGGCATATTTTGCTTGTGGATGATCTCCTTGAATAAATCGTGGAATTGTTTCCACTTCAGATAGTTCCCATCGAACTTGGGAATTTCGATTTTGGGCAGCTTCATTTTGACTGCACTCCTGCTGGGTTCATCCAATGCGTTTGATGAACGTGTCGTGGCGTCTTGACCCAGAAATGTGGAGAGCAGTATTTGTGCTTCCAATGTTCTGTCTTGAATACTGTAGAAATGGTCCACGTCGTAGCCTGACTTGTCTGGAAACTCGATTACCTCGAAGATACCACGATGAATAGACTCGAGCTGCTGCCATAAGTCTTTTATTATTTTGAGTTTCACGTCGTATAGAGCCCTTGGTTGTGGGTCGCGGGTCTCTCTAATTCCATGGAGGATATGATCCAATTGCCCTTCAATTGCCTTGAATTGGCGGATTAGCTGCTGTTCAGGTCCACTGACTGATGGTGGCTCGATACCTGGTAGTGCTGCTAATTCGCCGGGAGCCTTGGCTGACAAATATCGAATCTGCTGGTTGAATTCTTCTCTGCACTGCTGGTATACAGCTGCGATGGAATCATAATAGTTTTGTATGAAGTAGTCGTGTTCTTTCGCTGATGGGAGCTCTCTGATTTCCGAATCAATAGCGTCGAAGCTCTCCCAAATGGAGTCAAGTTTGCGTAAACGATCCTCGAACTACTTTAACGTCTTTCGCTCTCGCGAGTCCTTGCGATAGTTGCTGACTAACTGCTGGATCTCCTTCCCGCTGAGTTCCTGTTGGGCGGCAAGTTTTTCCATGGTCGGACGATGGTGCGATCAGAATGTTGTACGTGTCCTGTCACGGTCGCCAATGTTTAACGCGGCAGGTTCCTTTACCTGCACGGGAACCGATGGGGCTCCTTTTGTATACGCGGTACTTGAGACCGCTATACAACGATGTAATGCTCAGTACTCGAATCCTACGATGCTGGGTATGGACGGTACAAAGACCGCTATACCGCCACGGAATTGAATGACCGAAAGAAGAAATCCTTGTTAGGTATTCGACGGTACAAAAACCGCTATACCTCCACGGAGTCAGATATGCTCAACAGAAAAAGGACCGAAAGTAAATGCGTTAGTAATTGACATAAACGGTACAAGACCGCTATATCTCGTGATTAAAAATTGAAGATACGCTTGCTCCAGTGAAGGTGACAAAACTGCCCACCAATTTTATTTTTCTCCGTACCTTTATACTAACTCTATGTACTTACATCTATTACCATTGCATCCAGACGCGTGAGACTGGTCAATGCGCTAAACTGTAGAATCAGCAAAATGCAATTTTTCAGATCATAATAGCCGAATGCATTGCTGATTCTTCATTGTAGCGTGTGGTATCTTTTTGGTGTCGAATTTACATACATTGTTTGTTGTACATTACTATACATATGTTGTCTGGTCACGATGGAAAAGTATGACATTGAAACTTTGATTAAATTACTGTATAGTATGTTAGACTAAATATGATAAAAGTAGTATACATTTTGTGTTTGGCTTGTTGTTAAACACATAACAATTGGAATTATGTTATCAAATTGATTTTTATAAAAAGTTGTAAGACTGTAGATTTCTATAGTGACTGAAATACCCAACATTATTTTGAACATAATTTAAGTTAGTTATTATTTTTTGCCATTTAATCCATGCCTGATGATGCCGATTTCGGCGAAACGTCGCGAGGAAGATATAGTAAAATAAAGAAAATAAAAGCTGGAAAGTGAATATAATCATTACAACAAAAAAAAAAGATACAAAGTATCCACACTGCATGCAGATACATCGGAACATGGATATGTCTTTGGCTACCGACTGCGTGGAGCCTGTTGTGTTGAAGATATCGACGTAAGTTTTATAAAGATCCCAGTATAGTTATACTGGATGAAATCATTCGACAAAACACTTCGCACGCTTTCGGTAGGCATAAGACATATCCATGTACCGATGTATCTGGTGGCAGTGTAGATACTCGTCATAATTTCGTAAGAAATTTATTTATACGTTGGGTTAGGCGAAGTAGGCTTTTGTCATTACATTGTTACGTTACATCATTTACTACATTCGAATCAGGAGAATTCGAAGTTATAGATAATAACGGACGATGGGTACTAAAGTACGAAATGTACTCGCGCGTTTCTAGTTGGTCGATGTGGCGGGAAAATACTGCGTCGATACAGGTCGAATTGCGTGACGTCGAAACGGCGAGATTGTTGCTGAGTTCGAGTCCGAGCTCAGTACGCATAAATTGGATAAATTTTGGACCATGTGGTCTACGTAAATTCAAATTCATATCGCCGCTGAGAAGTATGGGGATATCGTGGTAACTAGATTTTTCAACCACTTCAAACAAACCTTTCAATTTCGGACTATACGCGAAAAGATTGAGAACGAAGAATTGTTGCATTCGTTCTAAGGAAGTATTAGGCGAAATGTATACGGAAACGAGTAGCGCGCGCTTTCCGTTGATTGTCGTCTCCACGGAGCAAATGTCTCCGATGCCGTCGTGGGCCGTCGGTTCCCTCTTGACCGTCATCTGCCGCTGATCGAATTTGAGGAGATCATGCTCGATCGATTGGAGAGCGCCAGAGAACTCCATATTTTCGCAAATTGTGACACCCGCGGAACGAACGGTAGATCTTTTGAAACGCGATACCGTACGAAATCCGTTTATTTCAAGTAGGCGATCGTTTTCGATCCATGTTTCCGAGAGCGAAAGTAGTTTGCACTGGTGAAGTACGAAGTCCGAACTTATATCGAGGGAATGTGCGTTTAACGACTGCGTATTAAAAGTGCACAACGAGAGCGAGGTAGAATCGGACTTTGTTGAACGATTGAGAAAATCTCGTCACGTATGTATCTCCTATCGTTTTCAAATGATGGCGTTCGAGACGAGCAAACTCGTTCCTTAATTCACGGTTCTCTTTTCCGCGGTGGTGGTAAAAGGTGTGGTCGCCGTCGCGATTCGTAAGGTATAATCCATTTAGCGAGGTACCTCGAGAGAGGGCGACGTAGACGAGCTGTTGACCGTGGGTTTTACTGTACTCGTAAACGATCGTGTCGTACGTACCGCCCTGCGATTTGTGGATCGTAATGGCGCAGGCTTCGACTAACGGAAACTGAGTGCGCTTGCAAGTGATGATTTTACTCCCCGTTTGAACGTTGCAAGTACGCTGCACTATAGGTACCCACGAACGATCGAGATTCGGATTAGCGCGCACGTGCCTTTCGGCTTTCGCGCGTAGTAAACGACCGATTTTCGGGTCGCTGAAAGACAGCCACAGTCGTTTGATCGCCCCCGTTTGTACATCTCGTTCGATGCAGCGTAAAGTGCCGATCGTGCCGTTAACGAGACCATCAAGGACGTCTATATTAGCTCTAACCATGTACGGTTTACTAATGTGGAGACGAAGGATGTACGGTAGACCGCCGGTCTCATCGGGCTTGAGTTTGTGCACTTTAGCGCGGACGCTAGCGAGCTGTTCGGCGGTACGGTGGCCGGTATAGTTGTCCGCGGCCACGTGCTCGATCATTTCGCCTCCACAAATAGAGTCGGCGTTGAACTGGTGGACGTTGAGCGTGCGGAAGAAGAGGCGAATCGATTGAGGTAACTCGCGATCGACGAATTCGCGCTCCACGAAGCGGGATTCGATCATCGTTTTCGCCTCAGGTAGTAGGGGTTGACCATCGCCGATCTTGGTGAGGACGGCCGAGAAGGCGATGTCGGCTTGCCGCATCACTTTCACGAGCGGGTAGTATTCCAGGGATTGCCAGATCATTTCGGAGCAGAAATTCTCTTTCGAGCGTTTGTAAATCGGCGTCTGACAAACAGGCGGGAGTTGACGTAGGTCACCTGTAAAGACCATATCCATACCGGCGAAAGGGCGCTCGTGGTCGTGCTGTATTTGCTGTAAACGCGAGTTGATTTGGTTTAGGAGAGCGGCTCCGATCATACTGCATTCGTCCACGAAAACGATGCGAACGTAGTTGAATGCCGTGCGAAACGTGTTCAACGCTTCCGTCGAAAGACCGGTCGTCTTTAGAGAGTTGCCGATGCGAAACACGGCGTGCACCGTGGATCCGTTAATGGTAGACGCGGCCATGCCAGTCGAAGCGGAGGCGACATATGCATTGAACGCGTGGTTGTGCCGCTGTGAAAAGCGATTGTACGTTTCCATTAGCATCTTCATGTTAAAGGTTTTACCACTGCCCGCAGGACCAGTTAAGAAGATTTGTAGGGGTTCACGTTCACCGTCGGCAAAGATGCGATGAATCGCTTCGAGTATGAGATCTCGCTGTCGCTGGTTTGTGCGTCGCATCGCTTCGCAGTACTGTACGACCGACGTACGACCGACGACATCTTTTCCATTACGCGCATTCGGATGTCGTCGTCTAGTCCATCTCGTACGTTTTGTACGAAATCCTCGTCCACTGCCTTGCTCTTAGCAAATTCATCGGCCTTTTCGTTCGCGGTTTGGTCAGTGTTATCTCCGTCTTCGGCAAAGAGTCGGCGGCACTCTTCCATCACTTTGGCAATGTCTAAATTATATTCGAACTCTTTACGCGCTTCCATGATGAATGCTTCGTGTTCGTCGTAGACAGTTCGGTAGCGATTAAGATCGAGTACGTCGACTTCCTCGGAACGAAACGGTACGTGGAGAAGGACCATTTCTCGTTTGTACTCATCCGCTTGTCCGAGTTCGTAATTTCGATACCGCAGAATTTTAGGTATCGCGCGCCTTTTGTAGTCGCCTTTGCGGTCTTGGTAGAAATTGGCTACAAACTGCGCGAGCGATACCGTCGCCATCGTTTCCGGACGAGATTCGTACTTTTCCATAACGCTTTCCTTCCAAATATCGGTTGATTCTACTCCCAGCTCCTCGTCGTCCATTTGCTTCTTCGTCTTGCGAACGCGATGTCGTTCGTGTGGCCAAGTCGTTGGAACGTACTCAACTTTACGGCTACACTCGCTCATGTGTAGGTTGAGCAAGTACCAGGCGGCCTCTTGCGACGAAATCTCGACCGTGTTCAGCATTTTCAACCCGACTTCGGTTAAAAAAGCGCTGTAGTCTTTATCGGGATATTCGTCGCGTAGTTTAATCAGTTCGCGCTGCAAATTACTCATTCCGCGGTTCGTTTTGTTAACATACTCGACGACGTACGTGGCGCACGAGTACTCTTCCAGAATGAACTGTATATCGCAATTCGAGCGCAAAACTTTCGCAATCCAGGCGTTGAAGTTGTTGATCCATCGTTGCGTGATACTTCGCTTCACAAAAACTTTCGGACGAGTGATGCCTGCGCGGAGGATGTCGAGGTAGTAGCCGTACGTGTCGACACGGTGATGCTGGAGGAAGGCGTCTAAGGAATCGAACTCTTCGAACTCGAGCGAGCGGTGCATATCGGCGCACTTTTGTCGTAACCGTTCACGACGACCGTCATCTTTCGCTATTGGCAGAAGCACCACCGTATGGTCCATCGGCCAGAACAGGGCTCCGAAACGACAGTGTTTGTTCTTTTCGTCTTTGGCCCGTTTGTAGCACGTAAACGTACGCTTGTGCGTTTGCAGCTTCTCTCGTTCGATACGCGTTTCGTCGACGGTGATTAGCGAGTCGATTAATCGAATGGTAGCTGGCATCTTTTCGTCGACCGGCTCTTTTGGATCTTCGGCGAGCCACAGCAATATGTGCGCGTGCGGACTACCGCGTTGCTGGAATTCGATGCGCTTAAAGTAATCGACAACGTGGTACCTACCAAATGGAGAGTACGACTTGGACTTTAGCAGAAACATTATCGTATCGATCAGCTTGTCAAAGTATAAGCAACACGTTACCGGATCCTCGTTAACGAGCGTCGTCCGCAAATCACTGCTCATCGATGTAACTGGGTCTCCCACGCCGGTCCATTCTTTTCCCATCTCTAAGCGGTACAATAGACGCAGTAAGTCGGACCAGCTGTATTCGCTAGCGCTTAGTGTGAGAAAGATGGTCGGCTTTCCCAGCTGGCGAATCATCGCAAACAGATCTTTTTTGCGCGCCATCCAATATGACACGCTATTTGGAACCGATTTCAGAAAAGAGAGATTCTGCTCAATCATATTGTCTACAAACCTTTTGTCCTGGACGTTTTCGCGGGTCAGTTGTTTCAAGTTATCGCTTGCTTTGAACGTGCAGTATATACCGTCGGTCAATCGCATTCGCATAACTTTCATCGCTATGTAGAGGACGTGTTCTGGCTTCACTCCGCGTCGATCGGTGCGGTGAATTTCGCTGTTGGCCATTTGATACGGTGTCACTTTGTCGAGCGTAAATGAACGTGGTTCGCCGAGATAAATTGAAGGAAACGACAGCTCTTCGGCATGCTCGTCGAACAACAACGACAACTGGCGCTTGTTCATGCCGGGTGCTAATTCGAGGTACTTTTCCTCGCTCCACATCAACGTATGTTGTTTGGCCAGCAAAAGATCGTTGACGTTTGCGGGATCCTCTGAAATCGGTTCCACAAACGGTTCGCCTGCTGCTTCGGCTTCCGTCTCTTGTACGGGTTGTAGCGCGGACGAACTTGGGTGAGCTTCCATCAAAGACTCGTCGATGCGAATTCCGTTCATTTTGTAAAGCGGTTTCGAGACGAGGAAACGAAGCCACGCTTTCACGACGGATTTCTGAACGTAGCCCGACAGATATGACGACTTGTGAATGAGGTGGCGTTTGATGTGAACGTTGAACGCGTAGTCGTCGTCGAGTTGACGTGGCAGTTCGGACACCATACAATTCACGTCCACAGGAATGTTTATAACTTGACCTGTTATCCCTTTCGATCCGTGCACAAAACGCAGTCGACGAATTTGCATAAACGGCAAGCGAGGTGAAACGAGCCGTTCGGTGACGGGATCCAAGGAAGGCAAATCTGTCGGGTACGGCGGATAACGAAAGCCGTTTATCGTCGCCATAATGGGCAATTTTCCGGCGCATAAACTTTTGTAACAGCTGTCACAAACGCGCATCTGCAACGGGTTGTCGTCCGGAAATTTTTCGCGGATCATATCAATAGCCTTCATCGGCACCGGTCTTAAGTCTCGTTGAAACCACAAGCGATCGCAGACGCCGCACGACACGCCGAATTGGTTTTGCATGAAACGAGTATCGAGTTCGAGATCGGCCACTAATCGCTCGTCGATAAAGACTTTTCGCGGCGGCACGGGAATAACATTCATTTCGACCTCTTCATCGGCGGCTTGACCTTCCTCCACTTGGAATATTGATTGAACGTTCCGCTTGCGTTGCTGATCGGCTTGCCGTTTCGATTTGTCGTTGGCTTTCGAGGCGCGATATTTTTTCGCACGTTCGGCATCACTCATCCGTGGCGGCGTGTTTGAAGTACGCGATCGGAGAAAGGCTTCAAACTTTTCCGCCTCAGTGGTCCTCGAACTAAAGGCATTATCACGAACAAATACCAAAAATTCGTTGCTGTAGCGTAATTCTCTTATCCGTTTACGCTCACGCGAATCGCGTTTTTGCTCTGCGGCAGATTTGGGGGCCATCATTAATAAAAAATTTTCTTACTTACGCTCTTAAATAAAATACAACAAACAAAACTACAGTATAATGAAACAAACGAACACAATTTCTAAAAGTTTTTCACAAATTTACACAAGCTAATACAACAAATTGTATTTTTCGCACTAATTTTCCACTTTTTTTTTGCAATTGTACAGTTTTCTTTGCACAGACGTTGCAAGTTCGTTTGGAAATATCGAACTGATCGAAATTGTCCAAATTTGCAAGTCCATTTAAATAAAACTAGACTGGCTTGATAATTCTGAGAGCCTGGTTGGAAACTGATTGGAAATACTCTGTAAACCAATCGGCCACTACATTCATAGAACTCGGAAAAATTTTCAATGGGCTTGTTTCCTCTTCTGACCCCCGAGTAGAAAAATAGACATTTTATGTGACGGACAAATTTTTAGGATGACCCCCAGCTATAAGACATATCCATGTCAAAAAAATAATTTAAGTTGTTTAATTTAGAGGGGAGATGTCGTGTAAACATATTAACATAATATTATAAATAAACCTAGCTTAAGCTTATAATGTAAACATACTATGTATAATACTTTTATACCACTTGAATGAATGTCAAAATGACATAAATAAAATGAAATAAATCAGACGTATAATACAACACTAGGTAGTACATTTCTCATGATACCCCACTTGCCTACACTAGATTAAAAAAATATGTTTACCTTCATTTCCCCTTTAGGGGGACCTCCCATTAAAGCAGCAACTAGCGTACCTCCCCCCCTCCACTTCTCTTCCCTCCACTTCTCTCCCCTCCCACTCCTATCGCACCAAACTTTACCCATTCAGAAATGGTTAACTCCAATTCACTTTACGAAAAACAATAAACAATATTCACCTGATCTCCGGTGTGATTGAGGAGTGCAGGAGTGTGCTAATTGCGACTATAGAAATGTACTATTATTAACCTTTTCTGATGAGATTTCAAAATTCTATTAGTTTAAGTTATCTACGCTAGTAAAATGCCTCTTTTCTGTAAATTTTCATATTTCTAAGTATAACGGTCTCGAAATGCAAGGGGTGGGGGCAAACTCTGATCACATATTTTCCCTTCTCCCTTTCCCTCTTTTCTCCTTTCTTTAAATTTAAAGAAAATTTCTAAAATGAAATGTACTCGACGGTACCTTTCTTACGATACCCCACTTGCTTATACCAAACGATAAAACTAATTCGACCTCACCCCCCTTAAAGTTGACCTATTACGACGGATCGCTTTTTCCGGCGAATAATATTAATTCTACACATTTAGATAAAATTTCATTTCATTCATTTTTCTTTCTTTTTTGACATCAGATTCGGAATTAGCGACCCAAAATTACCTTGTAGTTCGAACCCGCCCATTCGGACGAGTATTTCCCTATGAAAACAGGGTGGTCATTCTGGGGTGGACAACCCCAATTTTTTTTTCCTTTTTTAAATTCACATTCGGAATCAGCGGATTTGACGCACCCGGTGGTTCGCTATGAGTTCCTCGTGCGCAACTTCATGAGACTCAGTCTCCGATTTTAGTGAAACTACCTAAATATGCACATTCACTATTAGGCGAAATAGGAGACTGAGTCTCATTATTACACCGGATGTGTCAAACCTGCTGATTGCGAATTTTAAGTAAAAAAGGAAAGAACCAGGCCGAAGCTTCGCTTCGGCCCGGAGTCCGAAGCGTATATACCCTAGACTTGTACAGACCTAGTGGTGATACCGAAAGTACCAATTGGCAACGACCATTTGCATTAAAAGTGAGTTTCCTATACGACCAGTTTATAGGGGAGGTTGGCACCCATTCAGGAGGACCTTGACCATTCTCAAACTCAATGAACTAACACATTCTACAAATATTTGTCGAATTTTTCAAGTCGCTAGCTTTATTCTATAGAAAGTTATTGCTTATTTGAAGTTTCACTTGTAGGGGAGGTAGGGGTTCCTTGGGTCGGATCTTGCCCATCATTATCACACATCACTAATTAGATCACCCTACAAACATTTAAAAAAAATTCAAGTCTCTAGCTTCACCCTATCGAAAGTTATCGCTTATTTGAAGTTCATTTATAGGGGAAGTAGGGGTTTCGTTAGTCGAATTTTACGTATTGTCAATATCAGCCAACTGGATCCCGCTGCAAACATTTGGCCAAAATTTCAAGTCGCTAGCTTTATTTTGTCGTTAGTTATCGCTTATTTTAAGTTTCATTTCTAGGGGAGGTAGGGGTTCCTTGGGTCGGATCTTACACATTTTCAATAACAACTAACTAGATCTTACTACCAACATTCTGCCAAATTTTCAACTCGCTAGTGTCATTCTATCGAAAGTTATCGTAATTAAAATAATATTTAATTTTTGGAATTTTGTAGGGGAGGTAGGCGTTCCTTTGATCTGATTATGCCCAACTTACTAAAACTCAAGCAGCTTCTTTCCTCAGGGTTACATGCAAAAAATCAGGTGTTGCGACCCCTCCTGAAGGCTTTTCAGATCTTCAGGGGAGGTCTAATAAATGTGAAAGTATATACAAATATCCATATATATGTATATATGTCACATCGCAGCAGGGGACCGGGAGATGGCCCCTTTGCAACATTAGTCGGCTTAATGGCCGACAAAAAAAAAAACATCCTTTTACGTCCCGGCCAGGACAGCTACTTGGGGTGGGGCTTGAAAAATAATTCATCGTCATCACATCATCATACACTCACTCCCTCCCATTCATCCGGAATTCCCCCATTCTCATATTGACCTACATTTTAAATAAATAAATTAAAGAAAACATTTAGATACATTATTATTATTTTTTTATTTTTGTGACCAACCGAACTTCTGTCAAAAATCGAACATTCGTGCATTACGTTTATTATAAATTTAACTTTTATGCGCATTTACATAAATAAAAAATTAGATTCTGAATGACTGAATCATACAAAAAAATATTATTACTTATTCTAATAGTTTTTCTTTTCAATGTTTAACATCACTGATGCGAAATGGGCAATATTTAAACCAAATTATCAGGTTCACACAAAATAAATCCAAACTATTCGACTGTATTACAAATTTAATCCACAAAATGATCTGACTACACAAACTTTCAATGTTTAACATCACTGATGCAGAATGGGCAATATTTAAACCCTATTATCAGGTTCACAAAATAAATCCAAATTATTCAACTGGATCTCAAATTTAATAAAAAAAATGATCTGACTACACAAACTTTCAATGTTTAACATCACTGATGCAGAATGGGCAATATTTAAACCCTATTATCAGGTTCACAAAATAAATCCAAATTATTCAACTGGATCTCAAATTTAATCCAAAAAAATGATCTGACTACACAAACTTTCAATGTTTAACATCACTGATGCAGAATGGGCAATATTTAAACCCTATTATCAGGTTCACAAAATAAATCCAAATTATTCAACTGGATCTCAAATTTAATCCACAATATAATTCGATCATCAACTTTAAACATCACTCCCACCATCAATTGCACGCCTATCCACCGCACAAAATCAACCCACACCAAAAATGACCAGCTTCCATCCGCGATCCTCTCTATTCCAACTCCTGACCAATTCTAACGACCATAATCCAAAGCCTACGTGACCAAAACTAAACGGATCGTGTTCTTTTCTCTACTCCGACCCACTCGTCATCAACCCATCTCAAAAAAAAACCAAACTCATTCTTCTTGGACATAACTGGAGCAATCATCGTGTATGTGTGTCGTCTGACACGAAAATTCACAACGGAAAACCATTCCCCGATGGCAATCACACACTCCATTCTCCCAGCAGGAAAAGAGTTGTTACCTTTTTTTTTTTTTTTTTTTTTACATTATTACTACAAACGAGGGGCCGACCCATCCCTGAGGAAGAGTCTCCTAAATAAAAGCCGGGCAAATATACAAAAAAAAATGTTTCCAAACCTACAATAAATTCACTTCTACGATGTATCTTTACATATAATTTTTTCTTTTTCCAGAATTATAGTCACCAATACGTCACCAGATTCAATAAAAAAAAACGAAAATATCTCTGCTCTCACAAATTCAGTATACCTCAGCGGAAGGATCTCAAACCAGAACAAACTGTAATCTAAACCATTCCAAGGTCGAAGAACCAGCAAGTTCGGCGCTTATACCTGACCGATGAAGATAACCAACACAGATAATACAGGAAGATTACTTTTGGATTAAAAAAAAAAAAAATCAAAACAAAATTCTCGTGTTGCTACATGCTAACCGACAGCATTTATCAATGCTAAATTTAAAAAAAAAGAGCATTTTTCAATGCTTACAAAATTACAATAAACAAAGAGTAAAATGGAACAGTATTGATTCTTGATCAATCCCCAAATCCTCCTGAATCCAAAAATAATCCTTTAACGAAAATAATTAATAATTCCTTATCTTATATACTAATACTATGAATTAATGTACTACGCTAATAAATTTTTGGAAGCCGAATTACGGAAATGCAATACAAAGTTTACGCAGAAGGTGTACACCAAATAGCTAAATTTTATGAACTCTACTTTAATAGACCTGCAACTATTTGATAAGTGAATTCCAAATAGCGGTGGTGCTTCTCAGGATGGTTACGAAAGCAAAATTTAATATGAACCTATCACCTGAAATGAATATAAGTTGCAACCAGACTCAGGTGCGAATGTCTTGAGCATGATATATACCTAATGATTTTCCTGAGGAATCGGCCACCTCATAGGCAACATTGCCGTTAGGTCGTACTATAACTCCATCAATGAATTTCGGGGCTAATTTGCTGGCGAAATAATCCACAGCTGAGCTTTGCACATGATTGCGCACCAAAACCTTTTGGCCAATTTGAAAAGATCGTGGTCGACTCCGAAGATTATAACGGCGAGCACCTTTAAAATAAGCCTCCGTCAGTTTGGCTTTAACTTGATCTTGAATAAGACGTAAACGCTCTATATGAGGCGATAATTCAACTGCTCCATCCTCAAAGGCATTGAGTTGTCTCAATAATTGGTATTGAGAACCGTGATGAATACTTTGATAACCAAACATAAGAAAATATGGGGAACAACCCGTGGACTCATGAACAACGTTCCTAAAAGCAGCTGCGGCATCACTAAGATGAACATCCCAATTTCGGTGATCTTCCTCCACATATGCCCTAATAGATGCTAAAATTGATTGATTAACACGCTCTGACGCATTAGATTGCGGAGAGTAAAGTGGCGTGAATATGTGTGTAACCCCATATTCAATCAACAAAGTTTCAAGTGCCTTCGAAGTAAACTGCACTCCATTGTCCGAGTGCAAAAATTCAGGCACACCAAACGTGTGAAAAATCAAATCCTTAAGAAACTTGACGACTGAATCTGCCGTGGCTCTAGGCACAGCTTTCAACCATATGAACTTAGAAAAATGGTCCAAAATCACTAACAGTTGGGTGTTCCCTGCCTTTGAACGGGGATAAGGACCTAAAAAGTCTATAAACAGTCTTTGCATAGGCCTTTCGGATGTTCGCATTTTTCCCATAGGAGGTTTCATTACACAATTGGCTGGTTTAATTCTCTTACATGTCATGCACTCAGAAATATACTTTGTAACGTCCTTTCGTAAAGTCGGCCAATAATAATAGCGCTGCAAAAGCTCGATTGTTTTGCGAATCCCAAAGTGCGACGAAGTTGGTGAGTCATGTGAATTAAAAATCAATTTCAACCTTTGACTCTCAGGCACCCAAAGTTTGGTAACTGGTATATCCACATCATTAGGACGTGAACCGGTATTAATATACAGGCGACCATCTCGAATCCACAAATTTTGAAACCGATCAGGCGCTTGACTGACCTTCATAATAAGTTCCAAATACGATGGTTCAGTAAACGCTGTATCCGGTAAGATTTCATCCAAGTGCAAATGTTCAGGTAAAAATGCAAGAGAATGACAAGATCGATTACAAACCACACTGACAGATGCAACAACTTCAGACTCCTTGAACATACGTGATAACGCGTCTGGTACTAAATTGTTGATCCCTTTACAATGCTGAATTGCGAAATCAAAGCTTTGAAGCTTTAAGCTCCACCGAGCCAATCTACCCGAAAGATCTTGCTGAGACATCAGCCATTTAAGGCTGGCATGGTCAGTAATAACTGTGAAGGGCAAACCTTCGATATAAGCACGAAAACGCTTAATGCTCTGTACGGCTGCCAAGCATTCCAATTCTGTAATAGTGTATTTCTGCTGAGCGGAAGTAAGTTTAGCAGACATGAAAGCCACTGGGTGCTCTTTATTATTTTCATCCTTTTGGAAAAGGACACTACCGATTCCGGTACTGCTAGCGTCACATTGGATAAAAAAAATCGCTTAGAAAAATCTGGATTGACCAAAACAGGAGCGGACACAAGTGCTTGTTTTAGTTGCTGAAATGCATTTTCAGCTGCGTCAGTCCATTTAAATTTTTTCTTTCCTTTTAATAAATCTGTAAGAGGAGCTGCAATTGTGGCAAAACGAGCTATGAATCTGCGGTACCAGCCCGCCATTCCCATAAAACGACGGATATCTTTTGCAGACTTAGGAGTAGGATAGTCTACCACACTAGAAATCTTGTTCGGATCGGGCTTGAGAATACCATCGCTTACTATGTAACCCAGATATTTAATTTCAGATTGAAGGAACCTGCTCTTTTGTATATTAATGGTAAGACCAGCATCTTTAAGTAAATGAGCCACTTTTATCAATAATTCAAAATGTTCCTCCAATGTAGAGCTTGTGATAAGTAAATCATCAAGATACACAAATATTTTGTCATGTAACTCATGCGGTATCACTTTATGCATAAGACGACACATGGACTGTGGCGAGTTACACAGACCGAATGGCATTACCTTAAAATGATAAAGAGGACGCCCTGGCACAGTGAAGGCAGTTTTTTCCTTAGACTCATCGTCTAAAGGAATTTGCCAAAAGGCGTCCTTGAGATCGAGGCTTGATATAAAACGAGTTGATTGCAAACGGGATAACAATCCATCTATAAGAGGGAGAGGATATGCATCTTTTATCGTCACTTCATTTAGCCTGCGTGCATCTAGGCACAGGCGCACTTTGCCAGGCTTACGCACTAAAGTGATAGGAGCACTCCACGAACTATGACTCTCCTCTATTACACCGAGTGCCAACATTCTGTCTAATTCCTCATATATCTGTTTCTGTATTATCGGGGATACAGCATAATGACGCTGTTTGATAGGTTTGGCCTGACCAGTATCAATGTGGTGAGATAACAGATTGGTTTTTCCCAATCCAAGAGAATTATAAGAAGGAAATCCTTTTATTATTTCCTGTAGTCTAAAATTATCCTCCGGAGATAAATTAGAAAACGTAGGACCGTCAAGAGATTGTGAGGGCACCACTTCGCAGACTGTTGGATTTTGATAAGGCACAATGTTGAAAGCTCTCCAGAAATTAATACCTAAATATAAGGTACCTGATAACTCTGGCACAACCAAAAATCGTACAGACCTGATAGAATCCTTAAAACTAACCTCAAGGTCTATATAGCCCAAAGCTGTGACTTTTTGTCCGGATGCTGTACTTACATTTGTTCGAAAATTGTATAAACGAGAGGACAACCCAAGTTCATCCAATATAGACAAAGCCTCTCTTCCAAAAACACTAATGCTAGCCCCACTATCCAAAAGACCAACAATCCCACGATCCCCAATAAAAATCTCACAATGCGGCCGAGAATCTCCCGGGACAGATGACGTAATAATGGAACTAATTGCACTCTTGTACAAAAGACGAATGTCATGAAAATAACGATTTGATCGGGTACGACGGTTTTTAGCACGACTACTAGAATGACTAGAGCCATAGAGAGGAGTGTTACTAATTTTAGAAAAATCTGAAGATGAACTGGTAATTTCAAACTCCTCTGAACTATCCTCGAATGTGGATCGTGTTCTTTTCTCTACTCCGACCCACTCGTCATCAACCCATCTCAAAAAAAAACCAAACTCATTCTTCTTGGACATAACTGGAGCAATCATCGTGTATGTGTGTCGTCTGACACGAAAATTCACAACGGAAAACCATTCCCCGATGGCAATCACACACTCCATTCTCCCAGCAGGAAAAGAGTTGTTACCTTTTTTTTTTTTTTTTTTTTTTACATTATTACTACAAACGAGGGGCCGACCCATCCCTGAGGAAGAGTCTCCTAAATAAAAGCCGGGCAAATATACAAAAAAAAATGTTTCCAAACCTACAATAAATTCACTTCTACGATGTATCTTTACATATAATTTTTTCTTTTTCCAGAATTATAGTCACCAATACGTCACCAGATTCAATAAAAAAAAACGAAAATATCTCTGCTCTCACAAATTCAGTATACCTCAGCGGAAGGATCTCAAACCAGAACAAACTGTAATCTAAACCATTCCAAGGTCGAAGAACCAGCAAGTTCGGCGCTTATACCTGACCGATGAAGATAACCAACACAGATAATACAGGAAGATTACTTTTGGATTAAAAAAAAAAAAAATCAAAACAAAATTCTCGTGTTGCTACATGCTAACCGACAGCATTTATCAATGCTAAATTTAAAAAAAAAGAGCATTTTTCAATGCTTACAAAATTACAATAAACAAAGAGTAAAATGGAACAGTATTGATTCTTGATCAATCCCCAAATCCTCCTGAATCCAAAAATAATCCTTTAACGAAAATAATTAATAATTCCTTATCTTATATACTAATACTATGAATTAATGTACTACGCTAATAAATTTTTGGAAGCCGAATTACGGAAATGCAATACAAAGTTTACGCAGAAGGTGTACACCAAATAGCTAAATTTTATGAACTCTACTTTAATAGACCTGCAACTATTTGATAAGTGAATTCCAAATAGCGGTGGTGCTTCTCAGGATGGTTACGAAAGCAAAATTTAATATGAACCTATCACCTGAAATGAATATAAGTTGCAACCAGACTCAGGTGCGAATGTCTTGAGCATGATATATACCTAATGATTTTCCTGAGGAATCGGCCACCTCATAGGCAACATTGCCGTTAGGTCGTACTATAACTCCATCAATGAATTTCGGGGCTAATTTGCTGGCGAAATAATCCACAGCTGAGCTTTGCACATGATTGCGCACCAAAACCTTTTGGCCAATTTGAAAAGATCGTGGTCGACTCCGAAGATTATAACGGCGAGCACCTTTAAAATAAGCCTCCGTCAGTTTGGCTTTAACTTGATCTTGAATAAGACGTAAACGCTCTATATGAGGCGATAATTCAACTGCTCCATCCTCAAAGGCATTGAGTTGTCTCAATAATTGGTATTGAGAACCGTGATGAATACTTTGATAACCAAACATAAGAAAATATGGGGAACAACCCGTGGACTCATGAACAACGTTCCTAAAAGCAGCTGCGGCATCACTAAGATGAACATCCCAATTTCGGTGATCTTCCTCCACATATGCCCTAATAGATGCTAAAATTGATTGATTAACACGCTCTGACGCATTAGATTGCGGAGAGTAAAGTGGCGTGAATATGTGTGTAACCCCATATTCAATCAACAAAGTTTCAAGTGCCTTCGAAGTAAACTGCACTCCATTGTCCGAGTGCAAAAATTCAGGCACACCAAACGTGTGAAAAATCAAATCCTTAAGAAACTTGACGACTGAATCTGCCGTGGCTCTAGGCACAGCTTTCAACCATATGAACTTAGAAAAATGGTCCAAAATCACTAACAGTTGGGTGTTCCCTGCCTTTGAACGGGGATAAGGACCTAAAAAGTCTATAAACAGTCTTTGCATAGGCCTTTCGGATGTTCGCATTTTTCCCATAGGAGGTTTCATTACACAATTGGCTGGTTTAATTCTCTTACATGTCATGCACTCAGAAATATACTTTGTAACGTCCTTTCGTAAAGTCGGCCAATAATAATAGCGCTGCAAAAGCTCGATTGTTTTGCGAATCCCAAAGTGCGACGAAGTTGGTGAGTCATGTGAATTAAAAATCAATTTCAACCTTTGACTCTCAGGCACCCAAAGTTTGGTAACTGGTATATCCACATCATTAGGACGTGAACCGGTATTAATATACAGGCGACCATCTCGAATCCACAAATTTTGAAACCGATCAGGCGCTTGACTGACCTTCATAATAAGTTCCAAATACGATGGTTCAGTAAACGCTGTATCCGGTAAGATTTCATCCAAGTGCAAATGTTCAGGTAAAAATGCAAGAGAATGACAAGATCGATTACAAACCACACTGACAGATGCAACAACTTCAGACTCCTTGAACATACGTGATAACGCGTCTGGTACTAAATTGTTGATCCCTTTACAATGCTGAATTGCGAAATCAAAGCTTTGAAGCTTTAAGCTCCACCGAGCCAATCTACCCGAAAGATCTTGCTGAGACATCAGCCATTTAAGGCTGGCATGGTCAGTAATAACTGTGAAGGGCAAACCTTCGATATAAGCACGAAAACGCTTAATGCTCTGTACGGCTGCCAAGCATTCCAATTCTGTAATAGTGTATTTCTGCTGAGCGGAAGTAAGTTTAGCAGACATGAAAGCCACTGGGTGCTCTTTATTATTTTCATCCTTTTGGAAAAGGACACTACCGATTCCGGTACTGCTAGCGTCACATTGGATAAAAAAAATCGCTTAGAAAAATCTGGATTGACCAAAACAGGAGCGGACACAAGTGCTTGTTTTAGTTGCTGAAATGCATTTTCAGCTGCGTCAGTCCATTTAAATTTTTTCTTTCCTTTTAATAAATCTGTAAGAGGAGCTGCAATTGTGGCAAAACGAGCTATGAATCTGCGGTACCAGCCCGCCATTCCCATAAAACGACGGATATCTTTTGCAGACTTAGGAGTAGGATAGTCTACCACACTAGAAATCTTGTTCGGATCGGGCTTGAGAATACCATCGCTTACTATGTAACCCAGATATTTAATTTCAGATTGAAGGAACCTGCTCTTTTGTATATTAATGGTAAGACCAGCATCTTTAAGTAAATGAGCCACTTTTATCAATAATTCAAAATGTTCCTCCAATGTAGAGCTTGTGATAAGTAAATCATCAAGATACACAAATATTTTGTCATGTAACTCATGCGGTATCACTTTATGCATAAGACGACACATGGACTGTGGCGAGTTACACAGACCGAATGGCATTACCTTAAAATGATAAAGAGGACGCCCTGGCACAGTGAAGGCAGTTTTTTCCTTAGACTCATCGTCTAAAGGAATTTGCCAAAAGGCGTCCTTGAGATCGAGGCTTGATATAAAACGAGTTGATTGCAAACGGGATAACAATCCATCTATAAGAGGGAGAGGATATGCATCTTTTATCGTCACTTCATTTAGCCTGCGTGCATCTAGGCACAGGCGCACTTTGCCAGGCTTACGCACTAAAGTGATAGGAGCACTCCACGAACTATGACTCTCCTCTATTACACCGAGTGCCAACATTCTGTCTAATTCCTCATATATCTGTTTCTGTATTATCGGGGATACAGCATAATGACGCTGTTTGATAGGTTTGGCCTGACCAGTATCAATGTGGTGAGATAACAGATTGGTTTTTCCCAATCCAAGAGAATTATAAGAAGGAAATCCTTTTATTATTTCCTGTAGTCTAAAATTATCCTCCGGAGATAAATTAGAAAACGTAGGACCGTCAAGAGATTGTGAGGGCACCACTTCGCAGACTGTTGGATTTTGATAAGGCACAATGTTGAAAGCTCTCCAGAAATTAATACCTAAATATAAGGTACCTGATAACTCTGGCACAACCAAAAATCGTACAGACCTGATAGAATCCTTAAAACTAACCTCAAGGTCTATATAGCCCAAAGCTGTGACTTTTTGTCCGGATGCTGTACTTACATTTGTTCGAAAATTGTATAAACGAGAGGACAACCCAAGTTCATCCAATATAGACAAAGCCTCTCTTCCAAAAACACTAATGCTAGCCCCACTATCCAAAAGACCAACAATCCCACGATCCCCAATAAAAATCTCACAATGCGGCCGAGAATCTCCCGGGACAGATGACGTAATAATGGAACTAATTGCACTCTTGTACAAAAGACGAATGTCATGAAAATAACGATTTGATCGGGTACGACGGTTTTTAGCACGACTACTAGAATGACTAGAGCCATAGAGAGGAGTGTTACTAATTTTAGAAAAATCTGAAGATGAACTGGTAATTTCAAACTCCTCTGAACTATCCTCGAATGTGGTTAATATAACATTTTGAGTATCAACATCTACTGACTTCATTGTTTGAACTGATTTGTGACACATTTTTAATGAAGACTTCACATAATCAGAACTATATGTTGCGGAGTTTAACGCTGATGATGCAGCTCTGGGTCCACATTCGTGGCCGCATCCACTGTCTTTGATACCGGGGGCAGAAACAATTTTGGTGAAGGAATGTGATGATTCCCCGGGTTCCTCACATTCCTCATCACGTTTCCCGAACACTTGCCACATTTCGGCTTCAAAGTGTCCTTGGCACCACACCCGAAACAGAAAATATGCCTTATTGGGAGAGGACAATTATAAAAGTTATGACCCAAATCCTGACAATTCCAGCAAATGTTATAATTTGGAACATTTAATTCGGAATTCGGTACAAAATTACGTGAAGTATTTCCTAAAGGAGCCTTATTTTCCAGAACATTAACATGTGCCATAGGAGCGAAAGACTCTGAACATTCAATCTCGTGGACAGGTTTTCGTATATAAGAGGGACGTTCCGTGGGCTGGTCCAAATTCCAAACAGCCTCTACCGAAATACAACATTGAACTAGCTCTCTTGTGTTGACAAATTGCCGACCAGCCAGATGTTCACGTAAACGTTTCGACATATTTCTAAAAAGAATACATTGCATGTCATAATCATGAAAACTATGCCGCAATTCCAAAGACATAGTTTCTATACTATCATAAAATTCTATGAATGATTCATTGGCTTTTTGCAAACGAGAATCAATTCGCCTACGAATATCTACATCTGATTGTGTAGAACCAAATCTATCCGTTAAAGCTTCCTTCAGCTTAGACCATGAAATATTGGGTGAGTTTAGTTCATGGAACTTCCAATACCAGTCACTGGCATAGCCACGCACTAGTAGATGGAAATGTCCTGCCAATTCAGACAAACTCACATTATGGGTATTTGCCAATACCAGTATCCGATAAATAAAAGAATTAACTGGAATACTATTATTCGATCCATCAAAGTATATGCCCCATTTAGACACAGGCAAACCAGATTGTCTAGACCTATAATTACTATTTACACGTGAAGACAAAAATTCAGAATCTGGAATATGAACCTCAAACTGTTGTTGGTTTTCAATACAGGGAACGTTAACTGAAACTACTTCGGGTGGAACATTATTAACGAAAGGGTTATGGGAAATATTATGATTATCGGCAGACACTGCAGGTTGATTTCCAGCTGAAGAACCTAAACCAGTATCTCTAGTTTCACGAGCGTTTCTCTTAGGAGTATCCATGACTTTAGGATTATTTATAGCAGGAGTAGAAGCGAATTCAGGTCCAAAATCACACGGGCTTCTACGCGAATGCCAGGCCATAATTTGGTATTTTATATTATATTTAATAGTTAGAATCAGATGAACTACGTTATAAAATAGAGACTATAGAAGAAAAAAAAATGAACATACTAACCTAGACAACATTAATATTGGTTTTAACCTACGAGTATATACCAGAAAAACTATCAACAAAAATGCTATTGATATCTAGAAGAATTTATCAAACTGATGAAGTTAACAAACTTGAAACCAGTGGATACGCGTGCGCAGATTGTTTTACGATATGGATGCGAAGTTGAGTCCAGAAGCAGCAAACGTGAAAACTTGATCAGACGAAATCTATGGTTTAAAATTTTTTTTTTCTGATTAGTAAATATATTTGATAAAGTTATTAATTGAAATAATGAACAATAACAAATGTAAATTATTTAAGTAATAAAAGAAGACAGATATGTATTGTATTTTACTTTTTTTTTTCTTTTTATATGCAAACTTCAAATTACAGAGACAAGAGAATCCCGGATGAACGAGATGCGAGGAGTATTCAACAAAACACAAAAAAAAAAACTGGATGTAATAGGTCCATTTCCAATCCTTCCAGCAGAAACAACACTCTCAAATAACTTATTCCAATCAAAAAAAATGAAAAGGAGTCAAAACGTCTCGCGTCGAATATACCTCTTCAATTTGACGAATTACAAATTATTTAGTTTAATAACTCCTTAAATCAAAACGTTTTAGTCGAATAAAGGCCGATATGACGTGTTACGTTTCCGTAAAAAGATTTTCAATGACGAAGTTATATGTTGCTCATACAAAAATTTTGGGCGCCATTTGTTGCGACCCCTCCTGAAGGCTTTTCAGATCTTCAGGGGAGGTCTAATAAATGTGAAAGTATATACAAATATCCATATATATGTATATATGTCACATCGCAGCAGGGGACCGGGAGATGGCCCCTTTGCAACATTAGTCGGCTTAATGGCCGACAAAAAAAAAAACATCCTTTTACGTCCCGGCCAGGACAGCTACTTGGGGTGGGGCTTGAAAAATAATTCATCGTCATCACATCATCATACACTCACTCCCTCCCATTCATCCGGAATTCCCCCATTCTCATATTGACCTACATTTTAAATAAATAAATTAAAGAAAACATTTAGATACATTATTATTATTTTTTTATTTTTGTGACCAACCGAACTTCTGTCAAAAATCGAACATTCGTGCATTACGTTTATTATAAATTTAACTTTTATGCGCATTTACATAAATAAAAAATTAGATTCTGAATGACTGAATCATACAAAAAAATATTATTACTTATTCTAATAGTTTTTCTTTTCAATGTTTAACATCACTGATGCGAAATGGGCAATATTTAAACCAAATTATCAGGTTCACACAAAATAAATCCAAACTATTCGACTGTATTACAAATTTAATCCACAAAATGATCTGACTACACAAACTTTCAATGTTTAACATCACTGATGCAGAATGGGCAATATTTAAACCCTATTATCAGGTTCACAAAATAAATCCAAATTATTCAACTGGATCTCAAATTTAATAAAAAAAATGATCTGACTACACAAACTTTCAATGTTTAACATCACTGATGCAGAATGGGCAATATTTAAACCCTATTATCAGGTTCACAAAATAAATCCAAATTATTCAACTGGATCTCAAATTTAATCCAAAAAAATGATCTGACTACACAAACTTTCAATGTTTAACATCACTGATGCAGAATGGGCAATATTTAAACCCTATTATCAGGTTCACAAAATAAATCCAAATTATTCAACTGGATCTCAAATTTAATCCACAATATAATTCGATCATCAACTTTAAACATCACTCCCACCATCAATTGCACGCCTATCCACCGCACAAAATCAACCCACACCAAAAATGACCAGCTTCCATCCGCGATCCTCTCTATTCCAACTCCTGACCAATTCTAACGACCATAATCCAAAGCCTACGTGACCAAAACTAAACGGATCGTGTTCTTTTCTCTACTCCGACCCACTCGTCATCAACCCATCTCAAAAAAAAACCAAACTCATTCTTCTTGGACATAACTGGAGCAATCATCGTGTATGTGTGTCGTCTGACACGAAAATTCACAACGGAAAACCATTCCCCGATGGCAATCACATACTCCATTCTCCCAGCAGGAAAAGAGTTGTTACCTTTTTTTTTTTTTTTTTTTTTACATTATTACTACACAGGTGTCTACGTCAATTGGCTCAAGAGTTATAGACAAAAAACCAGAAAAGTAGGGTAGTACGGGGCTCTTTGTAAGAAAATTACCGTTAGTTTTCAACTGATCGATTTTATTTTCCCAGGAGAGTATAAGAATACCCTCACTAGTAATATACCAAAGCTAGAGCTTTTCATGATTTTTTAATCGGGAGTTATAGATACATTTAAATATTTTACATATGTAGGGGAGGTAGGCGTTCTCTTGGCCTGATCATACCCATTTTCAATACCATCCAACTAGATCATACTACCAACATTTGACCAAAATTTCATGGCCCTAGCTTCATTCTATCGAAAGTTATCGTGCGAACGGACAGACAGACGGACAGACAGACAGACAGACAGACGGACAGACAGACAGACAGACAGACAGACAGACAGACATGGCTAAATCGAATCAGGAGGTGACCCTGATCATTTATATATATACATTGCTATACCTCCGGAGCCTCCTTTAAGGTGTTACATATTTCCGTCGTGACAAAAACAATATACCCTATACCAAAAGTCTAGGGTATAAAAAAGGATTGGTGCTGCCCACCCCAGAATGACCACTCTGTTTTCATGGGGAAATATTCGTCCGAACGGGCGGGTTCGAACAACAAGGTAATTTTGGGTTGCTGATTCCGAATCTGACGTCAAAAAACAAGGAAAAATTAAAGGTTGCCCACCCCAGAATGACCACTCTGTTTTCATGAGGAAATACTCATCTGATCGGGCTCCCTTGCAACACACCTAGTCATACAACACCCATCTTGCCTATATTTCTCTCCTCAATGCTAAACAAATACTTTTATCCTGACGCACATCTGCAGAAGGCCCCAATTTTCACCGTGGACCCATCCTTCTCATATTTTATGATGCAAGCTACTACTACCACCACTATAGATTAACCCATAAAAATTCAGTCGTAGCGAATCATCTGCAAAATCACAACACACTCTACTAAACACCGTCTTCATACAAATTGTCGTTGGTTTTTCATCTGAAAACCGAAAACGCCACGAATCATATGGTCGCACAAAGTTACCTAATTTCACTACTAGTTCAAACGCGGCGTATCATTGCGCGAATCATTGGGCGATCCAGGTGCCGCGATTTTCCAGGGGAAAGCAAACGCGGCGTATATAGAAAATTTTGGATAGAGCAAGTTGCTAGCATACACATCCTGTCATTTGTTTGTCGGTTTCAGCGACGTATAGGCACCAAATACGAGCGATAAAACAGCGAGCATGGATCCTCCTAGTGAGTGTTACAATAGTTTTTAAAAATGGAGAAATATTTTAAATATATATTTCATGCATCCTTTTTGTACAGAGCAGAGTAGAGCAGGACAAGCGGCAAAAAAAACTTACAGACCTAAACACTGAAGCGAAGATGAAAACGGGGCATGTCTCTATTACGAGTTTGGTAAAAGGCAGCAGAATAATTTTGTATGTTTACTATTCCATACATTATTTTGATATGAATTCTAAGTGCTTCGACACCTGTGCCGCCTGCATTTCAAAACGTGAAAATACTAACTAACTCTTGTACCAGCCTTCTATCCAGAGCAGCTCAGATCAAATTGTTAGTGTAATTGTGTGGTGTTATCCCACTTTACCCTGCTCGGTTGATACAAAAACGCTCCTATAGTGTTTTGTAGATCGAATTGGAGTTATCTAACCATTTCTAAAAGGGCAAAGATTAGTGGGAGAGGATTTGTTTCTATGTACATATATGCAAACTGACAATTTGCAATGCCGCCTTAACATAACTAAGCATCTCCACTTGTAGGACACTTCATCTCCTATTGGCATGGGACACTACAAAACCACCGTATTCCGAAAGCGGTCATTTTTCCTCTTTTGTTTCTTTTTACTCTGTTTGCTAAAGCTCCCCCCCCCCCCCTGGTTACGCCAGTGATCCTCGGTAATGTAAATGGATTTCCACCTAATGGGTTGACTGCTATATTTTAGAGGATTATCTAAAAGCTTTTAACATAAAAAGTCGTTAGCAATAATATTCAATGTTATAATAATAACTAATCTTTATAAATTATATAGCCACCATCTATTATCTTTTTCCTTATATAAATTCCAATTTGAATGCGTCTGTAATCACAAATGCGTCACATCTCGTATGTAATAAATTTTTTCTTGTGAAAATTACGAAATACAACCGTCTATGTAAATCAAAAACAATTACCATTTTGAAAATAACTACATTTTCGTATCTTTGTCTTTTTTTCTTTTTTTGAAGAAAAGTACGTACCCAGAGAGAAAACACGTGGTTTTTATCTCATTATCGCTATTTCTATATTTGGAAGCTACCGTGTTGTGAACTTTGTTTGGATGTCACCGTAAAAGAAATTACGGCTACAAACAGTCATGATTTACATTGGAGGCAAACAGCCAAAATTTATACCATAGACTTATAGTATAGGGTATATTGTTTTTGTCACTACGAAAATATGAAACACCTTAAAGGAGGCTCCGGAGGTATAGCAATGTATATATATATATATAAATGATCAGGGTCACCTCCTGATTCGATTTAGCAATGTCTGTCTGCTTGTCTGTCCGTCTTTCGATAGAATGAAGCCAGAGCCTTGAAATTTTGGGCAAATGTAGGCAGTATGATCTATTTGGTTGGTATTGAAAATGTGCATGATTAAGCCAAGAGAACGCCTACCTCCTAAAGCTAGAGCCTTGAAATTTTGATCAAATGTGGGCAGTATGATCTAATTGGTTGGCATTGAAAATGGGCATGATCAGGCCAAGATAACGCCTGCCTCCACTACATGTGTAAAATAATCAAATGTATCTATACCTGCAAATTAAATAATCATGAAAAGCTCTAGCTTTGGTAAATTGTTCGTGAGGATAATCTTATGCTCCTCTGCAAAAATAAAATCGATCAGTTGAAAACTAATGGTAATTTTCTTACAAAGAGCCCCGTACTACCCTACTTTTCCCGTTTTTGTCTATAACTCTTGAATCAATTGACGTAGACACCTGATTTTTGGCATGCAACCCTAAGGTGAGAATCTGCTTGAAATTAAGATGGGTATAATCAGATCAAAGGAATGCCTACCTCCCCTACAAAATTCAAAAAATTAAATATTACTTTAATTGCGATAACTTCCGATAGAATGACACTAGCGAGTTGAAAATTTCGACAAATATTTTTGTAGTATGTGTTAGTTAGTTCATTTTGAGAATGGTCAAGATCCTTCTAAATGATGATCCTATAAACTGGACATATGGGACTTTTAATGCATATGGTTGTTGCCAATTAGTACTTTTGGTATTACCACTAGGTCTGTACAAGTCTAGGGTATATAAGCTTCGGACTCCTGGCCGAAGCGAAGCTTGGGTCTGGTTTTATTTCGAGGTTGATGACAACGAGACTTCTATAATACTTATATATTGTTATCTCCAAAAATTAGATTTTATTTTTACTTTAAAACACAAGCATCAAATGTACACTCGTTCGCGGTTCGATCTCGACTGTCTCGTGCAGCGGTATCTCCGATAAGACGACGCTACATTCCCTCTCACAATTTCAAGCAATAGTATTACCCGATACAGTATGCGAATTGTTTGATTGTGACATCTCAGCCATTCCCTAGTGTCAGGAATCGACGACGATCATATTTACGTTACGTTACACAAAAGAGGACAAATGGAATGGCCACATTTAATTAATGAAAATGAAGTGTTAGGCTGGAAATGAAAAGCTATGTTTCCAATTTAAATCGACTCTGCTTGATTTGAGTTCGCATCATCTCCAGGCAAGTCGTACCAGTCAGACCACAAACGCATGCGCGAGGCCTGTGTCACGCCGTCATACGGTATCTGGGTAACCTGAAGTCCTTCAATATGTCTTATAACGTATCGATCGTTCGGAAGTATTTTTTGAACCCTATATGGTCCCTTGAGCTATGGAACAAATTTCTTATTCGTACCAATGGATACGTCGACATTACGTATAACAACCAAATCACCCTCAGAGAATGTAACGTGCGGCTTGTGTTTATTCGCATGGCGCTCGGAACTCTTCTTCTGACTATTTTCGATTCGCTCGGAGGCGCTCTTACGCAGTGAATGCAGATCATGCTTTGCAGCTGAGAAATGCTATGTTAACGCATCCACCTCTCTACCACGCTGGTTAATCCCAAACAACAATTCACATGGAGTTTTGCGCGTGACGGAGTGGATGGAGATGCTAATGGCGTATTCAACACTCAGTAACATTTTATGCCAGTTGGAATGTTGTATGGGCTCGGAGATCTTGGCTAACATATTCTTAATAACACGGTTCACTTGCTCCACCTGGCCGTTGCCCTATTATTTATTTATTTATTTATTTATTTATTTATTTATTTATTTATTTACTTACTTATTTATTTATTTATTTATTTATTTATTTATTTATTTATTTATTTATTTATTTATTTATTTATTTATTTATTTATTTATTTATTTATTTATTTATTTATTTATTTATTTATTTATTTATTTATTTATTTATTTATTTATTTATTTATTTATTTATTTATTTATTTATTTATTTATTTATTTATTTATTTATTTATTTATTTATTTATTTATTTATTTATTTATTTATTTATTTATTTATTTATTTATTTATTTATTTATTTATTTATTTATTTATTTATTTATTTATTTATTTATTTATTTATTTATTTATTTATTTATTTATTTATTTATTTATTTATTTATTTATTTATTTATTTATTTATTTATTTATTTATTTATTTATTTATTTATTTATTTATTTATTTATTTATTTATTTATTTATTTATTTATTTATTTATTTATTTATTTATTTATTTATTTATTTATTTATTTATTTATTTATTTATTTATTTATTTATTTATTTATTTATTTATTTATTTATTTATTTATTTATTTATTTATTTATTTATTTATTTATTTATTTATTTATTTATTTATTTATTTATTTATTTATTTATTTATTTATTTATTTATTTATTTATTTATTTATTTATTTATTTATTTATTTATTTATTTATTTATTTATTTATTTATTTATTTATTTATTTATTTATTTATTTATTTATTTATTTATTTATTTATTTATTTATTTATTTATTTATTTATTTATTTATTTATTTATTTATTTATTTATTTATTTATTTATTTATTTATTTATTTATTTATTTATTTATTTATTTATTTATTTATTTATTTATTTATTTATTTATTTATTTATTTATTTATTTATTTATTTATTTATTTATTTATTTATTTATTTATTTATTTATTTATTTATTTATTTATTTATTTATTTATTTATTTATTTATTTATTTATTTATTTATTTATTTAAGAGAATTTTCACAAAACTAAGGAAATTTCCGCTTTAGGACCTACACATTTCCCTGTGTGGGTTCTAGGCTCTTACCACCTAAAGCGGAAATGGACTACCTAAAGCGGAAATGCCGCAATTAAGGATTCTCTCTAAATTTGTGAAAATTCTCTCTAATGAAATAGAAAGAATTCTCCAATTAATGCCAAATCCATAATGTACCGAGGGAACATAATGGTTTTAGCTTTTTTAGGAGAATTCTCTCTATCCGGATAGAGAGAAATCTCCTCAGGGTGGTTGTACAGGATAAATTTGGATCTGGTTAGTAATCGCCTCAAAATATGCACTAAAAATATATGCACGCACAAGTCAGAAAATGTTCTCAGAAAAAGTAATGATCAGTTCCATTAAATAAATAATCGGACAATGATCCAACGAATCAAATTTGCGCGTTCTTTTCATCAACTATGAAGAGCAGAGCACAGCTACTTGAGAGTGACTTAAGCCAGCCGCACATTGTGTCGTAAGGAAGGCCGCCCACGCAGCTCGCACATGGCATTGTTGTCGTAAAATGTGATTGTGATAATTGTTCCAACAACAATGCCATGTGCGCGCTGCGCGGGCTGCCCTGCCTACGACGTAGTGTGTGGCCGGCCTAATTGTTGGCATGAACAATTTTCAATAAGAACTTTCCTACTCTGCTCTGCAAACTTTTCTTTGCTGCTTCTTCTCCTCTGACCTGTTCTGCTCTGACCTGCTCATACAAAAGGAATATCCAGCCAAGACATAAATGACTGGGTTTTGTATAGGCTAGATATTTCCAAGTGTATACAGATGGAGGGACAGGCACTAACAAAATAAATGCCAAACTGGGCTGCCGACGTTGCACCCGTAGCAGAAATTCTTGCGCTGCTTTATAATGTAGCGACATTTTAATCGCGCAGCTGGCGTAATGAGCGGAGCGGCCATAAGATACTGCTGATTCGGAAGTCTGTAATGGGTTTTTGTAATATTTACTATAAATAAGTAAAGTTCGGAATCGTCTCTCTCATGGCGCAACCCAGTTTTGCATCCAGGACCCATTGCGTTGTTGACAGAAACCGCCAGATGGGGGTTTACACTAAAGAGAGATTGGTTAATTTCTGCGAAACGGGAATAAATTTGCCAATAAATATGCAGAAGCTATAGGTGCTGCTACATAACACAGAAAGTGTGTGGCACTGCCATGCGAACCAGAAGATTTAAATTATAGCCGTTTGATTCATTTCGGGATCTAGACGGGAATTTTCGTGAAAAATTTTATTATTAATTGTGTGTGAATCAAAAGTCCCTGCTGTAGGGTTCCCCTCGCTACACTCGCTTCGCGCTTAAAGCTGTGTTTTGCTAGTCTGCGTCTGGGCGATTTGCGATTGCGCCTCACGAGCAATTAATTCAGTATTCAATGTCGATCGTGTGACCCGTTTTGCTAGACGGCATTGCCATTGCGACTGGGAAATGTAGTGCATTGTCACCATGGTGATTGTGACTTTGTGGCTGGGAGATGTGTATTTGCACGAGGATGATTGAACACGGCAGCCAAAGGTGATGAAAATCTTTTTTTTTTTGGCAAAGTATCTTTTGGTGGTGCCTTGAGAAAATATCTTTTTTTTTTGCAATGCCTTTGCAATTTGTGTGAATGTGAAATGAGGAGAATGTATGGAAAGAGACGAATCCACTGTAGATGTAGAGTCCTTCGGTGGCAGCAAGGACATTCGAAAAAGGATATTTTTGGCAGGGAAGCGAACAATGGGCAATATGGGTGTCATATGAATCGGGGTGAAAAGGCGAATATTTATTGGTAGAGTAGATGGCCTTTCAAATCCTTCGGGGGCTAATAGGACATTTTCGGCAATGAAGTGCAATATGGGTAATATGGATATGCCATATGAGACGGAGTGAAGAGGCGAATGCTCTAGAGTAGTCTAGATGGTATTTCGAGCCCTTTTTCTTCAAAGGGCAACGAGTGGTCGTACCAAAAACTCTTCAGTCAGCAGTCCTGGAAGAATTACATCGTGTACCCATCTGGTCATAACCAGAATGAAACAACTCGCTAGACGCTATGTCTATTGGAAAGGAGTAGATAAAGACATCGAACATTTAGTACGAGTTTGTGCCAACTGCGCAAGCATCAGGCACAGCCCTCCAAAGGCGCCATTGCACCCGTGGACCGAGCCCGTAATTTAAACCATTTAATATTTTTCATAAAATTCAAACCAATTAATATTTTTCATAAAACTCAAACCAATTAATATTTTTCATAAAATTCATGTAATTCAATTTCAAACAATTTTCGAAATGAACATGTTTATTTTCGGTAGCCTTTTAGGCTCTACCAAAAATACAAAATTAACCAGAAGTGGGGCCACGGAAACTAAACATTTTCATTTTCGGGAGTACCTCCCATACAAAGGGACACTTTTCAACCCCCATATCCTGGGAACGGAAGCAGATTTTTGAAAAGGGACTTCGGCTCAGTCCATCTGGGGGCACTACAAAAAATACAAAATTAACCAGAAGTGGGGCCACGGAAACTAAACATTTTCATTTTCGGAAGTGCCTCCCATACAAAGGGACACCTTTCAACCCCCATATCCTGGGAACGGGAGCAGATTTTTGAAAAGGGACTTCGGCTCAGTCCATCTGGGGGCTCTACCAAAAATACAAAATTAACCAGAAGTGGGGACACGGAAACTAAACATTTTCATTTTCGTGAGTACCCCCCATACAAAGGAACACCTTTCAACCCCCATATCCTGGAAACGGGAGCAGATTTTCGAAAAGGGACTTCAGTTTCGTCCATCTGGGGGCTCTACCAAAAATACAAAATTAGCCAGAAGTTCGACTTCGAAAACTTAACATTTTCGCCAATTTCTTCTTCCTCTTCCTGCACTTAATATGTGCTGTTTTTAACAGCCGAGCAGAGCAGTGCAGAACCATTCCACGCAGTAGTTGCTAGTGTAATTGTCCGTTTTTGCCTTGTGCTGTTCTGCTCGGCAGTGAAAAGAATGTTAAAGCTTATTACCGATAATTTCCCTACGGTAATTGTCTTCGCGTTGTTTACCGCCGTGTCTACGGTGGGATTCTCTCCTGTGGTAATGCAGTTTGGGAGACTACCGCAAAGTTATGCTTTGTAATTAATTCAGATAATCATTTGATTCATCTTTTGCACACCTTTTTTCAAAGTTTCGCCTTTTTTTTAACTTTTTATCAAGGTCAGCTTAGCATAATTGTCGGGTGGCTGGATGATTGGCCGGCAAATAGCTGTCAGTCTAATTTTCTTTGTGGTTCTTGTCTCCACTATGCCTCCACCGGCAAGATCCAATTTCCCTGGGAACAAATACCCGGAAGACAGCAAAGTCCGGAACCAAAGAGGTGTTTGCCGAAGATCAATTGTCCTCAAACATTTATTTTCCATCGGCGGAAATAAGGAAGAAGGGGACATTTTTCCCGTAGTTTCGGTCAATTTTAAAAATTATTGAGGAAAGTTTAAGAGGTGATATCTCGCAAACCATTGCGATTTGGTCAAAAATTTCACCAGATTCGTGCATTTCAGGTACGTTTTAGTAAAAAAGTGATTTTCTTTCCCGGGGCCACGGAAACTAAACATTTGCCGATTCGGTTCCGGACTTTGCTGTCTTTCGGGTATTTGTTCCCAGGGAAATTGGATCTTGCCGGTGGAGGCATAGTGGAGACAAGAACCATAAAGAAAATTAGACTGTCAACTATTTGCCGGCCAATCAGCCAGCCACCCGATAATTATCCTGCTGAGCATGATAAAAAGTTGGAAAAAGGCGAAACTTTGAAAAAAGGTGTGCAAAAGATGATTCAAATGATTATCTGAATTAATTACAAAGCATAACTTTGCGGTAGTCTCCCGAACTGCATTACCACAGGAAAGAATCCCACCGTAGACACGGCGGTAAACAACGCGAAGACAATCACCGCAGGGAAATTATCGGTAATAAGCTTTCACATTCTTTTCACTGCCGAGCAGAACAGCACAAGGCAAAAACGGACAATTACACTAGCAACTACTGCGTGGAGTGGTCCTGCACTGCTCTGCTTGGCTGATAAAAACAGCACATATTAAGTGCGGGAAGAGGAAGAAGAAATTGGCGAAAATGTTAAGTTTTCGAAGTCGAACTTCTGGCTAATTTTGTATTTTTGGCAGAGCCCCCAGATGGAAGAAACCGAAGTCCCTTTTTAAAAATCTGCTCCCGTTCCCAGGATATGGGGGTTGAAAGGTGTCCCTTTGTATGGGGGGTACTCACGGAAATGAAAATGTTTAGTTTCCGTGGCCCCACTTCTGGTTAATTTTGTATTTTTGGCAGAGCCCCCAGATGGAAGAAACCGAAGTCCCTTTTCAAAAATCTGCTCCCGTTCCCAGGATATGGAGGTTCAAAGGACATGTGGGCACCTTTATTTTACATATTTGTAGTAGCAGATGCGACCGAACTATTGTTAAGTTCAAAGTTTATAGAAGGGCGCGTAAACATTGAATATTATTTTTCACCTACTACTGATGTTGAGATTAAGAAATAAGTTGAATCATTACTTAAATTTTTACCCTCAGTAACGATGCAGCTGGGATGACGCTGTACGCAATTAATTTTCGAATATGGATTTTACAAATTGGATTTTACAGGATTTTCCAAATTGAATTTTTAAATTTATATTTTTTGGGTTCAGTCTCTTTTATTTCATATCTCTAAATTTCCATGTCTCATTTATTTCAATTTTCTGTGTCCTACTATATCATATAGCTGTCATACGAACGACCGGTGCAATAGCTAGTTTTTGTCAGAGAAACTTTTTATTTTTTGTATTCTTACCAATTTTCAAAGTAATCAAACATAAATCTGTCGTCAAACCAACGGAGTCGGACCACTGCGCCATATAGGTACTTTAAGAACGACCGGTCCAAAGGTCTGTGTTTCTGAAAAAACTTTTTTGTTTTCAAATACGTCGTAACTAAATTTCATATTTTTCAATGCCAAAAAACATTCCCGAAATTGGTTGAAGTAATTTGGGTGGAATTGGAGCACCATTTCATATACCTCTCATATGAACAGTAGAATTGGAGTAAATTTTACTACTAATTTCAAAGTGGTAAATACAGAACGGTTGATCCTTTCTGCATTTACCATTTATAACAACACAGACTATTGAAGGAGTCATACCCTTCACGCATCGCATGAAGGGTGTCATACTTTGGCAAGCTAGCCGAAGGCTAGATTGTTTTATATGAGATGTTAGAGTTATAGTAAATAATGACAATATTATACCCTTCACGCGAAGCTAGTCAAAGGTTAACTTGTTTTTGTTTTTCTAATTTATGTTTCAGATTCCTTTAACGTTACCCAGAATGCACCACGTGGAGGTAGAATCGGCTGGCATTCTGCTCCAGAGAGGGACCCCTCGGCTCATCACTTCCGAAGTAATTTGTGACTCCAAACCTTCTCTGGATAAAAATAAAATCGACTGAATTTGAACATAAGTCACTAATCGAATTCTACATTATCTTTACTACTTTTACTTTAAAATCCTCATCCGAATCACATAGTTGCGGAATTCACAATTTTATATTAACATTGCTGGTTTTACTTTTATAATTATTACTTCCGAATGCCGCCCGAAATATATTGATTAAATGAAAAAACGAAACACCAAAAACCTAGCTTTGATATTAGATATTCTTTACTCTACAATTAATTTATAGATCGGCAGTTCCCCGTACTATTTGGCAAGTGTTTAGTTTCCGTGGCCCCGGGAAAGAAAATCACTTTTTTACTAAAACGTACCTGAAATGCACGAATCTGGTGAAATTTTTGACCAAATCGGCAAGTGTTTAGTTTCCGTGGCCCCGGGAAAGAAAATCACTTTCTTACTAAAACGTACCTGAAATGCACGAATCTGGTGAAATTTTTGACCAAATCGGCAAGTGTTTAGTTTCCGTGGCCCCGGGAAAGAAAATCACTTTCTTACTAAAACGTACCTGAAATGCACGAATCTGGTGAAATTTTTGACCAAATCGGCAAGTGTTTAGTTTCCGTGGCCCCGGGAAAGAAAATCACTTTCTTACTAAAACGTACCTGAAATGCACGAATCTGGTGGAATTTTTGACCAAATCGCAATGGTTTGCGAGATATCGGCTCTTAAAGTGTTTGCCGAAGATCAATTGTCCTCAAACATTTATTTTCCATCGACGGAAATAAGGAAGAAGGGGACATTTTTCCCGTAGTTTCGGTCAATTTTAAAAATTATTGAGGAAACTTTAAGAGCCGATATCTCGCAAACCATTGCGATTTGGTCAAAAATTCCACCAGATTCGTGCATTTCAGGTACGTTTTAGTAAGAAAGTGATTTTCTTTCCCGGGGCCACGGAAACTAAACACTTGCCCTAAACACTTGCCGATTTGGTCAAAAATTTCACCAGATTCGTGCATTTCAGGTACGTTTTAGTAAAAAAGTGATTTTCTTTCCCGGGGCCACGGAAACTAAACACTTGCCGCATATGCATACTTCAATAGAAGAATATGTTGAACGATATGCTGTACAACTTGGAAAGTCGGAACAAGGAGTTTAGTGAAAGGTACTACAGTTCGTTACAAAGGAGGACACGTATTTGCGCCCAGAATCCAAATTTTTTCCCGTCTAATCCGAAATCTCCCCGGCTGATGTTCGGATTCGATGAGGGATTTTGGATTTGGCCTGCGAAAATTTGAATTTCCGATGCAAAAAATGTCCACCTTAATGTTCACCGCCGTCAAGCAACGCGAAGGAAAACTTTTCATATTCCGGATCTGCAGTACGGTCGAAAATTCGATGAGAGCTGATTGAAACGATTTAGCGCCACGAACATATCGAATTCGCTCATTACTCCAAACTGAAATCCAACAAGTTAGTCATTTCCTTGACATTTCAGAAAAACTCCTTAGGGGGATTCACGCTCCCCGTCGTAAATGTTGTATTCGTCGTAATCTTCCACAATCCCCACAGTAAAATGACGAAAGTTCACAACTTTACAACACGACGTTTACGGCGCATTACGGCGCGATGAATCTGCTTCTTCTTCTTTTTCCTTTTGGTTCAGATTTCAGAAATACAAGATATTTGGTGGCGCAAATCATCGTCAAATCAGCTGGTCGCAGGTCTACACCGAGCATATGAAATTCTCCATAGCACAGATCCAAACCATGCTCCGTTTACAGAGAAGCTCTACGGGGAACCGCTTGACAGTTCGTAAGCAAAACTTTAATTACTAATTTCTTATATATGTAAATACTCATTTTTCAGAACCGACAAACGAAAATCCTGACCGACAAACGATTTTGCATCGAAATCCAACAAGTTGTTTTCCCTAACGGCGATTTTTAAGTTCAGGAGGGGCCAACTTAACGCAAATATTTGATACGTCTATAAGTCAGTAACTACGGACCAACAAACGTTTTAAAGTGACCGACAATCACCGACAAACGATCTGAATTGAAAAATTCGTATTTCGTAAGATTGGGGGGGGGGGGGGGCTAACTTCGCGTCGGTGCCAGTAACGTTTCACTGACGTCAGTCGGCAATCGCAACGAGACACAACGTCAAGTGTCATTCGATTTGGGCAGCGGCACCAACGACATGGTGGCCCAACGCAACGAAGGCACTGGTTCACATGCGGAACTGCCACGAACGTCAACATCGATACGCAAAGAGACACGTCAAGTGTCATTCGATTTGGGCAGCGGCACCGACGACATGGTGGCCCAACGTAACGAAGGTACTAGTTCACGTACCGGACGGGCACGAATATCAACATTGCTACCCAACGAGGCGCCACGTCAGGTGTCATTCGACAGGGACGACGATGCCAACGCTATGGCGGCCCAACAGGATAACAGCGCTTATTCTCGAAGTGGATTGGCGGCAACCTCCCCGTTGACAAGCCACGAACTGCAACAACTTCTGTTGATTGATACAGGCAATGATGGCCTGGCCCCACAACAACAAAAAGGGTGTTCCTGTGCTAGAGTCACACCGACTGTTACGAGCTGCGGAACTCAAGCTTCAGCCAATAGTATTCTAACGCCGCAAGTTGGAAACACTCCACAAACGAACTACGTCTTCGATCGACCTAGTACACCAGTCAAAACGCAACATAGTGTACGGGACGTTTATGAGCTTCTACCGAACTTCGACCCGACGTCTAATGCATCGTTGACAGCACATCAATTTGTGCAACGTGTTAATCTGTTGCAACGTGTATATGGATGGGACGATAACATCATCCTGTACGCGGTACCGGGTAAGTTACAAACGTTGGCTAAACTACGGTTCGATAGCCAACTCGAAATACACATGTCGTGGTCATCACTCGCAAACGACCTGGTCAGAAACTTTCCTTCTGAAGTTGATGAGGCAGAAGCGCACATTCAACTCATTAGGAGCGAGCGACAAACGAACGAGGACATTGAGGCTTATGTCCATCGCATATGTGCAATAGCGAGACGCAGTGGTGCATCGGAACAAGCCACAATAAAATATATCAGGCGAGGTCTACGACACACAACGTTACAAAACGCCACGGCAGGGATAAATTTCGAGACTTCGATAGCCTTTTTGCTGTTCGTGAGACGATTTCCAGCGAACGCAGCACAGTGGAAGCAGCCCACGACGCAATTAAACGATAAAGCAAAACCGAAGACGTCGAAGTCAAATCCGAACACGATGAACCCAGGCAAACCGACAACGTGTTACAATTGCGGAGAACTGGGACATATCTCTGTGAATTGTAGCAAGCCACAGAAAAAACAGAGGTGCGCACGTTGCAATAAAACTTCTCACCGAACGGAGAATTGCACCGATAACGTTGTCTCGACTCATGCGATAGGGAAGGAGAACGAGTTTGTTTTTGGTATTAAAATCGAATTTGATCAGTGGCGAGTTCTTCATACCGACGCGTTAGTAGATACCGGTTCACCCGAAAACTTTATTCGGGCTTCGAAGATAATGTGCGATTTAAATCCTTACGAGGGTACGTGTCGATTTGTCGGTATGAACAATGCGCCATTGACAATATTGGGTTGCGTTTCCATAAAAATTTGTATAAACGATAATATGTATATTTCTAGCCAACAGCTTTACGTCCTTCCAGACGGATCGATGAGTCATGACGTGCTGCTGGGGAGATCGTTTCTGAGGTCGTCGGGACTACGATTAATTTATGAGGCTAATAGATTACGTTTTATTAGACCAGACGACTGTCAGGAAACTTGGCAACAACCGGTACGAGAAATTATGTCCATCGAAATGGACTATAACGAGATTGAGTTCAATATCGGGGAAAACGAAATACCCGTAGGTATTAAAACTAAAATTTACGATATTTTAAATAATTATAAAAATAATAAAACGGTCGCGGAAAATATAGACGAAATTCCGAAATACGAAACGAAAATTGAATTAACTCACGAAGAGTATTTTAAGTGTACGCCAACGCGGCAATCATTCGCTGATCGCGATGTAACGAAATTATTAATAAACGAATTATTAAAAAACGATATAATGCGTCCTTCTAATTCGCCTGTTTCTTCTCGAATTGTTTTAGTTAGGAAATGAAACGGTAAAACGTGTCTTTGCGTAAACTATAGACAACTAAATAAAATAACACGCAAGGATTGCTTTCCTAATCCGATAATTGAAGATCATATTGCATCGCTACGAGACAAGCGATACCTCTCATTGATCGACCTAAAAAATGGTTTTCACCACGTACATATTCAGGAATCTTCGAAGTTCCTCACGTCATTCGTTACCCACGATGGGCAATACGAGTTTAACAGAATGCCATTCGGCTTAAAGCGCGTTGACATGATCAAACTATGGTTTGACAAACTAGCATTTGATGAAAAGTTGAGCCCCGTCCAACTACGGTTTGACAGGAGCACAAGACTTCAAACCAGTTTGACAACGGGTTCACACGTTCAAATAGGTGGTTTGTCAAACCGTAGTTTGATCATGTCAACGCGCTTCTAACGAACGCGCCGGACATTTTCTCTCGTTACATTCAACATATGTTTCAAGATTTGATGGCGACTGGAAACGTCTTGATTTACATAGACGATATTCTTATCGCAACGGAAACAATGGACGAGCATCTCAAAATACTTGAGAAAGTTTTTGAAGTGCTAAAACGAAATAGAATTGAAATACAAACTCCGAAGTGTTCTTTTCTTAAAACACGGATAGAGTATTTGGGGTACGTCATTTCAGAAAACCAAATTACTCTCAGTGACCGACACATTAACGCTATCAAAAATTATCCGACTCCTACTAATAAAAAATAAGTCCAAAGGTTCATTGGTCTTATTAGTTCATTGGTCTTATTAGCCTTGTTAAGGCCCGATCAAGAGTTTTGTCTTACTAATAGACATCACGAAATAATCAAACACGTAAAGGAATTGCTTTGTAAAGCACCTGTTTTAAATATATATGATCGTAACTCGTCAATCGAATTACACACCGATGCCTCCTCGTCAGGACTCGGTGCCATTCTAATCGAAACGTCTAAGGACGATCCGAACACGTAAAACGTAATACAGTATTTTAGTCAGAGGTCTACCGACGCCGAAAGTAGATACTCGTCGTATGAGCTCGAAACTTTAGCTATAATAAACGCGATTAAACAATTTCATATATATTTACACGGACGACCATTCAAAATTTATACTGATTGTCAAGCAATAAAAGAAACGATTGACAAACAGACGATTAACGCGAGAATCGCAAGGTGGGTTTTGTTCCTCCAATCATATAATTTCGAATTGTACCACCGAAATGGCGAGCGAATGAAACATGTGGACGCTTTAAGTCGCGCTTTTGAAGTGTGTGCAATTAACTTGGTGGATTTACAAGCCAACCAAATACGTGATAAAAATATCAACGAAATTAGGGAATGATTGCAACGTATCGGCAATAATGAAGAGGGTTGCCTCCTAGAAGACGACCTAGTCTTCAAGCGTGAAGACGATACGATCTTACTAGTAGTACCACGAAATATGTAGAGAAATGTAATACAGTCCAGCCACGAATCAACTGGACACGGTGGGTTAACACGCACGTTATACCATCTGCGTAAAACGTATTATATCACTAACGATCGTGATAAAATTCGCTCTCATATAAAAAATTGCCTTAGTTGTATAAGATACTCGTCAACCTCGGGAAAGCTTCAGGGGTATTTGCATCCTCCTGAACAGGTTGAAACGCCTTTCGAAACGATCCATATCGACCATTTTGGTCCATTGGAAACCACGCCTAGGGGATATAAATACATTCCCTTAGTTGTCGACGCCTTTAGTAAGTTTACTAAAGTATACCCAACGAAAACCACGAATACGGGAGAAGTGATCCATTGCTTATGTTCGTACTTTAGAAATTATAGTACACCTGTGCGCTTAATATCCGATAGAGGTACCGGCTTTACCTCAATAGCGTTTTCAAAATTCCTTGCTTCAAATTCGGTGAAGCACATACAAAACGCAACCGCGTCCCCACGATCAAATGGACAATGCGAACGTATGAACCGAACTATGAGGAATATCCTTTCTAAATTAAATTCGGATGAAAATAAATGGGATCGCCATTTACCCGAGTGCGAATATGTTATTATCATACAATAGATCCATCGACTCTACCGCTAGTTTAGTCCTATTTGGTGTAGAACAACGTAATTACGTAAACAACCATTTACGCGAGTATATCGAATCATTAAATAAAACAGATCGAAATTTAGAGTCTATTCGTCAAAACGCGTTAATAAAAAAATAGGGAGTTGCAAATGTATAACAAAACGCGATTCGATCTTAAACGTGCTCCGCATACACCTTTCGAGAAAGGTGAATATGTCATGTTACGTAACCGTATAACCGAGCCGGGCATAAACCAAAAATTAAAACCCAAATATAAGGGGCCATACGTTATTAAACGCGCGCTTCCCCACGATCGGTATTTAGTCACAAACATACCCGGATTGAAAATTTCGAACCGATCCCACGAGGGGATATATCTATATATAGCCCCGAATTCCTACGAAGGTATGTCGACGCGAAGCCAGACGATGGGGATGAGATCTCTTCAGCACCCGAGACGTGTGACGTCAGGATGGACGAGCTGTAGGAGACCATAAAGTGTAAATTCAAATTTAAATAAAATCGTTACGAAATCCATGTATATTGTCAACTCCGTAATCAGCTGATAATCATTGTGAATTGCCATCTTGTCATTGTTGAAAAACAAGGGAATAGGAATAGGAAGATACTGGAATGGCCTTTTTGGCTAAAACGTGCCATACACACACCGATCGATCGGCCGATCCATCGCCCGATATCGATATCGGCCGATGGATCGGCCTGTGTATGTGCTTATCGTTGACGATTTTTTTGACAGTTCCGTATAATTTTTGATCAACTGACATTTTGTGGCGATCCATCGGCCGATCGATCGGGCGACGGATCGGATAATGTATGACGGCTTTAAGCGATTGTCCCAGGTTTACGCACTTTGTCTCAGATTACACACACCATCAACCATCAAAAATACGTAGGTGTTTTCTTAGCAAGGGGGGCATTGATTAGGCGCGAAAATTTGAATTAAGTTAAATGAATTGAAGTTTCGTTTACTAATTTATAAATTATATTTATGGGAAATATCATCATAAATACATAAATATAAATGAGCAGAATTGATTATTAAGGATTGATGATATTGGTACGGAATTAGTATAGCTTAGCATCAAAACAGAACTTATTGTTTTTCTAATTGTGCTCCAGGCTTGAACGATTTCAGCTTACTTCAAATGTTATGTTAATGATAATTCGTGAGTAAAATTGTTAAAATTCCGACATGAACAACCCGGTTTGAATGTTTTAAATTAAATATTGTAAATTAAAGAAGACGTAGCTTGTCCAAACAACAATTTTTTTTTTGCCGCGCAATCCATTTTCAAAGTTTTCGATCTGACCAGTTCATTTGATATGAAAGTGTCAGATACATGCATATACAAATCGAAACTCACTTAATTTCCGTAATCCAAAACCATCTACATAAGAAGCCAGGAAGCAGGTCGCTGAGAGTGTGTGAGTCAGCCTCCTTTCAAACTAACAACCAGCACTAGCTCCGACGAACAAGCTCCGAATGGCTCCGACTACACTTCGGCACGAACATGGTGGCTTCTCAAATTGAAATTGTTCAAGCATGTACATCTATTGATTGATTATTATATTTTAAAGCCAAAAGATGGCATGCCCGAAAATTCAATTTGATTCGTATATTCCGTTTCCGCACTTTTTACTTCCTTCCACAAGTAAAATTATGTACAGAAACAAAAAAAAAATGTATTTGGTGCGGGAAAAAATTAATTCACCCCCACAAATCGCCGAATTGCTTCTTTTCTGCACTTATCACACACAACACAAAAAGTAAACAAAAAACTTCCACATTCACTTCAAATGCAAAAACCAACACTAAATTCACCGATTTTTCACATTTTTATCTTCTGAGCACATAACAAATACTCCACTACACAACATATTCCACTTTCACGCCGCAAACCGACCGAGAACCGACATTTTTCGATTAAAATGTCGCGCGAAACCACTTGCGTTCCATATACCGCCATACAAATTTTCGACTGAAATCAGCCTCCTTTGGGCCATTGTTGTGTGCGTGAAATTTAATGTCGACAATATCCAATTTCGTCAACCATAATATTTTTTTCATTTCGTCCCATGGAAATCTGCAAATATAAAAATGACGATATTTTTCGCCATCATTATTAATAAAAGACACAAACCCCCGAAAATTACCATTTGAGCCTACGCCAATGGGCGAATTTCCTCCAACCAAAACAAATGTTTCCGACATTGTCTAAGTTACAATTCTCAGTTTGGCATTTCGAGCGGGCAATTGCAACGTCTGGAAAAAAACGCTTTAAAACATTTATGATAAATAAAACTCGCAGTGATTTGCCGTTGATATCTTAAGCAGTTAACACAAAATGTATTAAATACACCGTACCTGTGAAACGACACACCATTTGCATGAGAACGCTTCAAGTTCTTGCACGCCGGCACTACGCACTTCATTGTCGTTTAATTTACGAGCTAATCGATGGCACTAACACTGTTGATTGCAATTGTACTTCTTAACTACCTCGCACTCACGTAAAACAAAAGTCAAATAAAAAACTACCCTTGCAGGCAACTTTTATTCGGATTTTCACCAAAGGGCTCGAATAATTTTTCCAAATGTCATCGATTCAATTGACATTCACGGAAACAAATAGTGGAAAAAATTAGGGGAGGGGATAGAGATTCTGAGACACAAATGAACGTGTATACATGAGAGGATGACCATTCCATATCTTCCTGTTCCCTTTGAAAAACCAATTGTGATCACGAAAATAGAAGTCTGATTCTGACACTCGAATACGAAGGACGTGTTTTATTCCGGTACACATCTTAAACGATCGCTTACGAACGCTCAAAATGTGTCAAAAGAACGCGAACAAGAGATTTGACTACAGTACCCCCCGGTTATAGTCACATACAAATGGGCAGGCGAAATCATTGACTATAAGCGGGTTCGCCTTTATCCGGGTCCCGGTTATAAGCAAAATTTTTGACTATATCAGGGTTCTGTTTCTCTGAGCAAAAAATGCAGCTGTTCGCATGGGAGTCATAGAGAATACCTATGGAGGAGCAATCCGCATATACTCAACACTAAACTATTTGAAGCAATTCCAGTCGTAAAAAGTAGAGAGAGCGACACACGCCCCCCACTGCGCAACATCCGCGCAGTCTATATAAAGGCACAGGAAGCACGCAAGATGTCATCCCCTCTCCTACTCTTCCAATTGGAACAATAACATTCCAGTCTGTCTCTCTGCCGCGGAACACCCGCTTAATTTTTAATAATTTTTAAAATTGACCGAAACTACGGGAAAAATGTCCCCTTCTTCCTTATTTCCGCCGATGGAAAATAAATGTTTGAGGACAATTGATCTTCGGCAAACACCTCTTTCGTTCCGGACTTTGCTGTCTTTCGGGTATTTGTTCCCAGGGAAATTGGATCTTGCCGGTGGAGGCATAGTAGAGACAAGAACGACAAAGAAAATTAGACTGACAGCTATTTGCCGGCCAATGAGCCAGCCACCCGACAATTATGCTAAGCTGAGCATGATAAGAAGTTAGAAAAAGGCGAAACTTTGAAAAAAGGTGTGCAAAAGATGATTCAAATGATTATCTGAATTAATTACAAAGCATAACTTTGCGGTAGTCTCCCGAACTGCATTACCACAGGAAAGAATCCCACCGTAGACACGGCGGTAAGCAACGCGAAGACAATTACCGTAGGGAAATTATCGGTAATAAACTTTCACATTCTTTTCACTGCCGAGCAGAACAGCACAAGGCAAAAACGGACAATTACACTAGCAACTACTGCGTGGAATGGTCCTGCACTGCTCTGCTCGGCTGTTAAAAACAGCACATATTAAGTGCGGGAAGAGGAAGAAGAAATTGGCGAAAATGTTAAGTTTTCGAAGTCGAACTTCTGGCTAATTTTGTATTTTTGGTAGAGCCCCCAGATGGACGAAACTGAAGTCCCTTTTCGAAAATCTGCTCCCGTTCCCAGGATATGGGGGTTGAAAGGTGTCCCTTTGTATGGGAGGTACTCCCGAAAATGAAAATGTTTAGTTTCCGTGTCCCCACTTCTGGTTAATTTTGTATTTTTGATAGAGCCCCCAGATGGAAGAAACCGAAGTCCCTTTTCAAAAATCTGCTCCCATTTCAAGGATATGGGGGTTCAAAGGACATGTGAGCACCTTTATTTTACATATTTGTAGTAACAGATGCGACCGAACTATTGTTAAGTTCAAAGTTTATAGAAGGAAGCGTAAACATTCAATATTATTATACTCTAGATGAAATCTGAGAGTATTATAAGTTTGCCACAAAGTTTGTAACGCTAAGAAATAAGGCTCGCAGAAAAAAATGAATGATACAGAAGTTCATATTATCACTCGAATATCTCAAAACCGGATGTCCGTCTGTCCGTCTGTCCGTCTGTCCGTCCGTGACCTCTCTAGCTCGAGAACGCGTTGAGCTATGAAGTTCAAATTTTGCACACGTTATTTTTGACAAAAAATGAAGGCTAAGTTCGTGAACGGGCTAAATCGCTCCACCCCTTCTACCCCCTCCCATACAAAATGACACATTTTTGAAAATTTACAATAATCAGATTTTCTCAGAAACTATAAAACATATTGCTTTGAAATTTTTAATATATCACTTTTATGATAATTGTAACCTATGTTATAAAACTTATTGTAATCTTCACCCTCCTTCTACCCCCTCCCATACAAACTGCACTATTTCATGAAATACGTTAAGCCAATTTACTCAGTACGTATACAATTTATCGGGCTGAAATTTTGTACTTAACACTTAATTAACAATATCAGTTAGATTCAGAAAAATTAATCGATTACCCTTACTCCGTCTACCCCCTCCCATACAAAATGACACATTTTTGATAATTTACAATAATCAGATTTTCTCAGAAACTATAAAACATATTGCTTTGAAATTTTGAATATATCACTTTTATGATAATTGTAACCTACATTATAAAATTTATTGTAATCCTCATCCTCCTTCTACCCCCTCCCATACAAACTGCACTATTTCATGAAATACGTTAAGCCTATTTACTCAGTACGTATACGATGCATCCGAGATTGCAACCAAAATTATTTATTGGCTTTAACCAGGTTCAAATTCATCTAGAGTATTGCATGATTGGAGTTTACCCCAATCGTAGTTCTTTTATGTTTTTTCACCTACTACTGGTGTTGAGATTAAGAAAAAAATTGAATCATTACTTAAATTTTTACCCTCAGTAACGATGCAGCTGGGATGACGCTGTACGCAATTAATTTTCGAATGTGGATTTTACAAATTGGATTTTACAGGATTTTCCAAATTGAATTTTTAAATTTATATTTTTTGGGTTCAGTTTCTTTTATTTCATATCTCTAAATTTCCATGTCTCATTTATTTCAATTTTCTGTGTCCTACAATATCATATAGCTGTCAAACAAACGACCGGTGCAATAGCAAGTTTTTGTCAGAGAAACTTTTTATTTTTTAATGTATTCTTACCAATTTTCAAAGTAATCAAACATAAATCTGTCGTCAAACCAACGGAGTCGGACCACTGCGACATATAAGTACCTTAAGAACGACCGGTCCAAAAGTCTGTGTTTCTGGAAAAACTTCTTTGTTTTCAAATACGTCGTAACTAAATTTCATATTTTTCAATGCCAAAAAACATTCCCGAAATTGGTTGAAGTAATTTGGGTGGAATTGGACCAACATTTCATATACCTCTCATATGAACAGTAGAATTGGAGTAAATTTTACTACTAATTTCAAAGTGGTAAATACAGAAGGACACTTTTGAACCCCCATATCCTGGGAACGGGAGAAGATTTTTGAAAAGGGACTTCGGCTCAGTCCATCTGTGGGCTCTACCAAAAATACAAAATTAACCAGAAGTGGGGCCACGGAAACTAAACATTTTCATTTTCGGGAGTACCGCCATACAAAGGGACACTTTTCAACCCCCATATCCTGGGAACGGGAGAAGATTTTTGAAAAGGGACTTCGGCTCAGTCCATCTGTGGGCTCTACCAAAAATACAAAATTAACCAGAAGTGGGGCCACGGAAACTAAACATTTTCATTTTCGGGAGTACCCCCATACAAAGGGACACTTTTCAACCCCCATATCCTGGGAACGGGAGCAGATTTTTGGAAAGGGACTTCGGCTCAGTTCATCTGGGGGCTCTACCAAAAATACAAAATTAACCAGAAGTGGGGCCACGGAAACTAAACATTTTCATTTTCGGGAGTACCTCCCATACAAAGGGACACTTTTCAACCCCCATATCCTGGGAACGGAAGCAGATTTTTGAAAAGGGACTTCGGCTCAGTCCATCTGGGGGCACTACAAAAAATACAAAATTAACCCGAAGTGGGGCCACGGAAACTAAACATTTTCATTTTCGGGAGTGCCTCCCATACAAAGGGACACTTTTGAACCCCCATATCCTGGGAACGGGAGCAGATTTTTGAAAAGGGACTTCGGCTCAGTTCATCTGGGGGCTCTACCAAAAATACAAAATTAACCAGAAGTGGGGCCACGGAAACTAAACATTTTCATTTTCGTGAGTACCCCCCATACAAAGGAACACCTTTCAACCCCCATATCCTGGAAACGGGAGCAGATTTTCGAAAAGGGACTTCAGTTTCGTCCATCTGGGGGCTCTACCAAAAATACAAAATTAGCCAGAAGTTCGACTTCGAAAACTTAACATTTTCGCCAATTTCTTCTTTCTCTTCCCGCACTTAATATGTGCTGTTTTTAACAGCCGAGCAGAGCAGTGCAGGACCATTCCACGCAGTAGTTACTAGTGTAATTGTCCGTTTTTGCCTTGTGCTGTTCTGCTCGGCAGTGAAAAGAATGTGAAAGTTTATTACCGATAATTTCCCTACGGTGATTGTCTTCGCGTTGTTTACCGCCGTGTCTACGGTGGGATTCTTTCCTGTGGTAATGCAGTTCGGGAGACTACCGCAAAGTTATGCTTTGTAATTAATTCAGATAATCATTTGAATCATCTTTTGCACACCTTTTTTCAAAGTTTCGCCTTTTTTTAACTTTTTATCATGCTCAGCTTAGCATAATTGTCGGGTGGCTGGATGATTGGCCGGCAAATAGCTGTCAGTCTAATTTTCTTTGTGGTTCTTGTCTCCACTATGCCTCCACCGGCAAGATCCAATTTCCCTGGGAACAAATACCCGGAAGACAGCAAAGTCCGGAACCATTTATTTTCCATCGGCGGAAATAAGGAAGAAGGGGACATTTTTCCCGTAGTTTCGGTCAATTTTGAAAATTATTGAGGAAACTTTAAGAGCCGATATCTCGCAAACCATTGCGATTTGGTCAAAAATTCCACCAGATTCGTGCATTTCAGGTACGTTTTAGTAAGAAAGTGATTTTCTTTCCCGGGCCACGGAAACTAAACACTTGCCGATTTGGTCAAAAATTTCACCAGATTCGTGCATTTCAGGTACGTTTTAGTAAAAAAGTGATTTTCTTTCCCGGGGCCACGGAAACTAAACACTTGCCGTAACAGTGCGCATGCGCGAGTTGGTTGGAAAATAACCTGAATCACAGAGTGGGGATAGTACTATTACCGATCTGTTCAATATATATCTATGGTATAAATCGTTTCTGACGTTTGAGTGTGTAATCTGCTTCAGTCCGAACATACTTTTATGCTGGCTGGTTTTGTTTGACGTTTGGTAATAGTACTAAAAAGTTGTTTTTGATGTCGTGTAGCTGCCTCGGTAAATAAATGAAATGATGTCGTGTAGCATATCAGTCGGGGAATAAGTGTTCAAGAAAGACGATATATTCGACCGAAAGTCTAAAACAATATCGTTATTGCCGGTGCCGCGTGGAAACAATCGATAGTCTCCAATGCTTTTTATAAATTCACTGTGAAATTTTTAGTTTTGGAGAATAATTACGTGAATCTGTGATGGAATTGCAGAGCAGGGAAAGTTAAATAAAAGCAAAATGTCGAGACGAGGAAATCTTATTGGAATATGTGCCGTCAGCAGTCTATGCATCCTTTTACTTATTGCTAGCCAGCATCGACCGCCGATTCAAGAGCCCGCTGGTTTCTCAACAGAATCATTGAATCAGTCTGTTAGTATTGCTGATATTTTATTGCAACAACGGGCACGCATTGCTTATGAAATGGAAAACTTTGAATACCCTGGCGGCCGATTTGGTATTGATGCGGAGAAATTGTCTGATTTGACTATGGAAACCGGTGGGAAGCCCGTTAGAAGTGTGATTATTACCACTTGGCGATCGGGCTCCACTTTCTTGGGCGACATTTTGAATGCCATGCCCGGAAACTTTTACCACTATGAACCTCTTTTGAATTTCGATATCGTGCAAATACGCGGACCTCCGCTGGAAGTAGAGGCCATCACAAATCTAAAACATCTCCTGACGTGCAACTATAGTGCAATGCAAGATTATTTGGACTATGGGAAAGAACACATGTACCTATTTCAGCACAACACTCGGCTATGGAGTCAGTGTAGTTTGTATCCCCATTACTGTTGGCAGCCGAAATTTCTCGAACCATTTTGTAAGCTCTTTCCGCTGCAAAGCATGAAGATTGTTCGGCTAAGATTAGCTCTAGCGGAAAGTCTTCTTAAGGACGAAAGGTAAGAAATGTTGCGTGGGTTTAAGATACGATCAACTTTCATATTACATATTCCCATTATCTGATTACGTTCAAATACAATATAATAGCATTGTTAGTTAACAGCAATATTAGCAATATAATATGTTCAATATATAGGAACCAGTAGCAATATAAGAATTATAAGCACATACTGTTAATTTAATTTGATTTAGTTTAAAGGATTTGGCAACCTTTTAGTTTCCGGGGCCCCGGCTGGGAAAATCACTTTTCACTCGAATTTCTGTCACTTTTCACTCGCGTCCCTCTAAAAGTCAAGAATTTGCTAAAAAAAAAAATGTTTACCTTTTTTTTTTATTTTTGTTTTAAGTTTAAAGTTTTATTTTTAATTTTATTTTTCATCATTTATATTGAATGTTTGGTATTTTGGAGGCATGGCAAATTGAAACATTCGCAAATCCCCTTGCGTGGGCTCCGCTCGCTCCGCGCTTAAGGGATCGCAACCCTCAGTATCGCACAAACATGCGTCCAACAGCGTTTTGATCAGTTTTAAACACACCAAGCATTCAGTTTAAATCATTAGAACAAAGAAATAAGAAAAAAAAATATTATAAATTTTTTTCTTGCAAATTTGAGAGTCTTAGGTTGACGCAAGTGATAAGTGACAAAAAATCCGAGTGAAAAATGATTATTTCACCCCGGGCCCGGAAACTAAAAATACCCCGAGAAGTTGAATTGTGTGTGTGTCAAATATTTAAAGTTCGTTTTCTATGCCCTCCGTGTCGAGACCAAGGAATATGGCCTCCTCAAAGGGGTTTTGCCAGAATGCTATTGGTGTTAGTTGCGTTGGTGTCCATCAGCACCAACGCAACTAACACAACAAAAAAAAAAAAAAATAATAAAAAATAATAAGTAAAAAAATTAAAATGTATAATATAATAAAAACACGTAGCTTTTTTCTAACTACAAAATATTTTATTACTCCGTAAATATATACGGCCAAGTCAAGCGATAAGATAGTTTGGAAAAAGGCAGATAGCTGTAGCCTGTTGCCTGACCAACACTTAAGCGTCTCAGGTTTAGTAGGATGGAATGACTTGCGTAGTTGGACCTGCAACATGGATATGTGAACTCCAGCACGTTTATTAAACCATCTGAAGCAGCTATCTTTCGCGGCCATCCCCTGAATGGGGTTAAGCGATGTGCTGACAACTGGTCCTTGTAAAAACCACTCCACGTCAAGAAATCTGGAACAAAAGCCTCGGATTGGACGGATCAACAACGACGACCACGCAAACGACTAAATTATTATTCTTTCGGATCCTGGAATGTACGCTCCCTGAACAAACCGGCGGCCGAGAAGGCCCTCCTTCGACAGGTCGAAACGTACAAACTGAGCATTACTGCAGTCCAGAAATGGCAGCGAGGTCAATGACAAGAAATCGCACACAATTTTTACAAGTGGCAAACCATCGGGCCGCAAGGTGTTTGGAGTAGCATTTATAGTAAACAATCACCTCAAGCCGCACATTACTGACTTCAAACCCATAAATGAACTGCTATGTGCGATTCGCATTACGACTGGATTTTTCAATCTCTGGCTTATCAATGTGCACGCCCCCTTTGATGTTAAAGAAGACGCAGTAAAAGACGAGTTCTACACGCGCCTTGAGACTCTCTTCGACCTACTTCCAACAAACGACGTCAAATTGCTGCTGGGAGATTTTAACGCGAAAGTCGGAAATTAAAGTTGGAACCGGGGGACCACTGAAGGCCACAGTATCCATGAAAAATGTAACGACATCGGCCAGCGACTTATCGACTTTGCCTGCAGTAGGAATCTAGTTGTAAGCTCTAAATGTTTCCCGTATCGACGCATTCACAAGCAGACCTGGAAATCTCCAGACGCACATACCGTCAACCAAATTGACCACGTCCTCATTTGCAGGAGATGGGCGTCTAGTGTGATGGATGTCCGCTCCTATCGAGGAGCAAACTGCGACTCAGATCATCACTTGGTGAAGACGACCTACGGATGTAGAATTTCCTCAGTGCACCAATCGAGAATCAGCCCTCCCAAAATCTTTGCGGTTGATAAGCTTCTGAGCGATGCTACAGCGGTGGCGTATACTACCGCCCTTGAGCAAAGACTATCGCCTATGTTACACAGCATCACCAACACAGGCGTCCATGGGTTCTGGGAAGAACTCAAGGGTGCTATTAAGGATGTCGCAGAGAAGGTCGTGGGATATAAAGCCCGGCGAGTGCGAAATAACTGGTTCGACGAAGAATGCTAAAATTCACTTGACGCGAAAAACGAGGCCTACAGACAATGGATTCAACGAGGGACCAGAGCCAGAAGAGAAAAATATGACGAGCTACGGCGAATATCGAATAGAATAATTAGACGTAAGAATCGTAAATACTTTGTCGAGCAGTTGCTGAATACAAACGAAACTTAGCTAATAGGAAACCCAGACAAGCGTACTTGTAAATACAATTAAAAACGGCTACCAACCCAGAACTAGCCTTTGTAAGGAGAAGGATGGAAACATCATCAGCGACACCGATGGCATTAGCAAACGATGGGCCTCTTATTTTGAAGAGCTTCTCAACCTACCATCTAACATACCCACACAAGAAGCTCTCGGCGACAGTAGAGGAATTTGATCTCGCGTTGCCGTCATTAAAACGAAATAAAGCGCCGGGCGCTGACGAGACTCCAGCTGAACTGCTAAAATTCGGTGGAACGGGTCTAGCTAATGCCATACATCAATTACTCCTGCGAGTATGGGAGGACGAGGAGATCCCAGACGATTAGCGTGGAAGCATCATCTGTCCAATTCACAAAAAGGGAGATAAACTGCTATGTAGTTGGGACGCTAAGCGACACGAATGTACGCCACCTTGCAAAATATGTTAGAGAAATGCCCACTTTCTCCTTTTTATGGAGGTGTCTATCCTGTCTTGGCCAGTAATGAACAGGAGGTCGTCGTTAGAAATTACCTCCGGCCAGCGTATGTGTAGGATGCACCGCAGACACTGGTTCACGAAAGTTTGCAATTTATTTGTTATCGCCCTGGTCACCTTTCAAGTTGAACAGCCATAAAGAAGCACAGATTTTACATTGGTTTGAAGATCCTGAGTTTGTTACGTCTGGAGATGTTGTTTTGCCAGAAAGGAGTCAAACTGAAAAAAGCTGCCCGAGCCTTGTTGATGCGAGACTGTACATCGGCATCCGCTCCACCATCTGCTGTAACTACGCTTCCGAGATAGCAGAAGTCAACTTTCTCAACTGCCTGCCCCGAAACACAAATTCCGCTCTGTCTTTCTGGATCGAAGCTCAAGTACTTAGTTTTGGCAGCATTGATTTTAAGCCCAGCATTGCCACTTTCGCGGTGCAGGGCATCCGTCATTTGAACTAGATGATCCGATATATTTGAAAGAAGACAAATATCGTCAGCGTAATCCAGGTGTTGAAGGTATTCAAACAGGTTCCATCTGATACCTTTGTTCTGGTGTTCATGAAGCGCACTGCAGAGTACATCGTTAATTGCAATCAAAAACAATATAGGTCACAAAATGCAGTCTTGTCTCACTCCGCTATGTACCTCAAAGGGGTCTGAAAGCTTACCCTTGTGTAATACGTTACTTTGGGCTCCACTGTAGGACTCCTTGATGATGGATATGATTTTATCTGGTATACCTCTCCTATGTAAGGCCTCCCAGATGTATTCCCGGTCAACGCTGTCAAACGCCTTCTCGAAATCGATGAACATGAGATGTAATGGGGATCTCCACTCTGCGGATTGTTCAATAATAATTCGGAGGGTGTTGACGTGGTCACTACATGAAAAGCCCTCGCGAAAACCAGCCTGTTCATGGTTCAGTGTGCGTTCAACTGTATGTTTGACCCGGCTTAAGACTATCTTTGCCATCAGTTTGGAGACTGCGGGGAGGGGGCAAATTCCACGCCAATTATTACAATCCTTCAGGTTACCTTTCTTCGAGATCTTAATAATGACGCCCTTCTTCCATTCTTTAGGGAGAGTTTCGGTTTCCCAACACTATTGGATAAGGGGGAGAAGAATATCTGCAGTAGCGTTGATATCCGGCTTAGAGAGTTCCCCCGGAATTCCATCGATCTCCGGGGCTTTACCCGCATCCATCGATTTAATAGCCACAGTTAATTCCTGTTTAGATGGTGGGCTGGTATCAACTCTGGCTATTTGCGGAATATTTTCTACTTCTAGTGAAGATGAGTTCAAATGTGCAAAGGTGTTGAGAACCTCAATGAAGTTCTCTCTACACCGTCGCAGTTGGTCTACATCAGTGACCAGTAGGGACCCTTCTTTATCTTTCACGGGATGTTCAGTTGCAAAAGATTTGCCAGTTAACGGCTTGATAAGTTTGTAAAGGGTTCCACTGTCACCACGGTAACCCGCTTCCTCTGCCTTCTCCGCTAATGCATTGATGTTGTTGCATTTGTCCCGTCTTACGCTTCTTTGCACGCCTTTCTGAAGAGAACGGTATTCAGCTCTAAGTTGATCTTTGACTGCGTCGTCAGTAGCTAAGTTGATTTGTTCTTTAATTCTCTTGCGTGCCGAGATTAGAGACCATGTAGTCACTAATGAATGGCCTTCTACCTCGCTCCAATCTGCCCGCAAAAGTTTCACCCCAAGAAATAAATGAGTCCTTAGCGACTTTCCATCTATCATCACTCGTAGGAGTCTCATAAGGTGATGGTGCATAAGCTCTTTCGTGCAAGGCGCTGGAATAAGCACGTCTTATAGATGGATCTTTAAGCTTTTGCACATTAAAACGTGGCAAGATTCTTGCATTTTGAGGGCGATGGATCGCTTCCGTTCGTAAGCGCACTTTTGCGACAACAAGTTGGTGATCGCTGCCAATATCAGCACCCCGCTTCGACCTGATGTCTAAGAGACAGTTTCTCCATGTCTTGGAAATGGCTATATGGTCAATCTGATTCTCTGTTCTGCCACCCGGAGAAACCCAGGTTGTTAAATGGCATCGTTTATGCTTGAACAAAGTACCGCCGATGACGAGCTGAGTGTTACAAAACTCCACGAACATCTCGCCATTTTGGTTCCTGTTGCCTAGACCAATATTGCCCATTAGGTGTTCCAAACCAAGCTTGTTAGACCCGACTTTGGCATTGAGATCCCCAATAATAATTTTTATGTCACCTTTGGGAGTCTTGCCGAAGGTGTCGCCGAGTCGGTGCTAGAAGGCGTCCTTAGCTGATTGATCCGCTGGTTCAGTCGGGGCGTAGCACTGAATTATTGTGATGTTTCTTAACCTGGAATTCAATCTGGCTGTAATGATACTGTCGGAGATGGGCTTCCAGTCAATTAGAGATAGGCGTGCCTCCCTAGTCAACAGGATTCCGACGCCTGCCATTCGAGGTGACGTATCGTCTTCATTTCCAGAGCAGAGCAGTACTGTTTGGGAGCTTGGTGATAAAGTCGTTCCCGATCCAGGCCATCTTGTTTCGCTCAGTCCTAGTATATCGATGTTATATGCAGTTATTTCGCGTTCAACTTCAGTGAGCCTCGCACTATTGCACTCGTCCCACATCGTTCCAAAAACCGATCGTCTTCCGTTGTTTGTAGCCAAAAGTCGTTGCCGGTGAATCAGTCCGTGGTATCCGAGGCTCGTTTAATGTTTCGAGTGTAAATTTATTTCAGGTACGCAGGTTACAAGCCCACATACCCAATCTTAAGGGAAGGGCTGCTTCCTTAGGTGTCCTAAGAGTCGCCGGGACCTATTTTTATACCCTTCACGGATGTGATAGGGTATATTAACTTTGTCATGAAGTTTGCAACGCACAGAAGGAAGCATCTCCGACCATATAAACTATATATATTCTTGGTCGGTATGACGAGACGAGTCGATTTAGCTTTGTCCGTCTGTCTGTCCGGTTCTATGTAAACTAGTCCCTCAGTTTAAAAGCTATCGAGCTGAAATTTTGTACAAAGACTTCTTTTTATTGCACGCTGTAAATATGTCGGAACCAATTAAATCGGACCACTACGTCATATAGCTGCCATAGAAACGATCTGTTTAAAAATTCGTTTCGTTGTGAGAAAAACTTTTTTGTTTCTAAACATATCTTTTCCAAATTTCACATTAATCAATAGTATCTTTAGTTAAATCACATTCCTGAGTTTGGTTGAAATTGGACTACTCTATCATACAGCTGTCAGAGGAACGACCGTTCCAAAAGCAAGTTTTTGTTAGAAAAACTTTTTTATTTTTAAAGATATCTTTACCAAAATTCATATTATTCACTTATATTAACTGCCACGTTCCAAAATTTGGTTGAAATCGGCCCACTATTTCATGTACCTCTCATAGGAACAGTGAAATCGAAACAAGTTTTACTACTAATTTCAAAGTGGCAAATGCACCATAAGTCACAAAGAAGGTATGATACCCTTCACGTGATGGGTATTATACCTTCGGCCTTCGGCTAGCTTGTTTTTATATAGCGCAGTGGTAGCTCTCCAATGGTGTTTTTAATTGCGCGTTCTTTTGATGATCTTTCAGCTGGGTGTGACGTGTTGGTGTTCTCAGAACTATGTTGCAACTCCACCGTTCGCCTATTTCCTGAGACGCAAGTGCCTCTACCAAATGTTTTACAGTGCAAAACTCGGTTGGCTTGATTAGCCGTTCCAGAGGGCGCCCACGCGGCGGACTATGGAAGAGGTATTTTGCCCTCCACCTTGGACGCCTCGGAGACTTTCGCTATACAAGAGAATCCGACGAACCTTCTTAATACCGACGAAGGAAACTGCCCATCAAAACTTCTAAAATTTGTTCCGACTGGATCGAATACCAGATAATCCTTTTATGAAATTGGTAACCAGGTAATATTTATAAAATATAGAAATTTGTATCGCCCTGGATGTTTAATTAATAATATAGCTGAAAGATAGTGTAGCCCTATTTAAGCCAATGTAATGTAACTTAAGGATTTAGTAGTTAACGTACTGAGGAAGGGAGTAAGCTGCTCCCAAAATATATATATTTACGAACTAATAAAATAATTTGTAGCTAGGAAAAAGCTACGTGTTTTTATTATATAAAACCACTACAAGTATCGGAAAAAAGAATCAATTAAAAATATGTTCCATATTGTGAGGAGGGGTACCGTCACATGCTGGGCAATTGATACGTACTGTTTGGTCGATTTGGGACAAGTACGTGTTTAAGCGAGAACATCAATCTGAGCGGAGCTGAGCAAGTGTCGTCCTAGTCGCTCTTGGTAGTCTTTCTTCATCCGCTGATATGGTTGGTTGTTGCACTGCTAGTATGGGGTTGGACTTAAGTCCCTCTATCGTCCCATGAACCTCCTCTCTGTGTACTATAGAGTAGCGTTAGACGTTCAAGGTCTCTTAAGTTGCGACGGAAGTGACGAGGTTGTGGTGTTCTCTCCAACAAGTTTGTGCAGGGATAGTCACGTCTGTCCCACAAGGTATTGCCTTGCTAGGAGGTTGTTGTGGCATCTTAAAGGTAGCATCTCGGTCTCTTGATGTATATCTTGTCTTGTGATGGCATCAGGAGGCAGCCTGTTGCTGTATGTAGTGTTACATTTTGACAGGTTTGAATTTTGTTCCACTACGTGTCACATACACTTTTGAGGCCAAGGTCCACGATGTGAAGAGAGTAGCCGAGGACTTGGGCGCTGATTTTTTTTGAGGAAGAAGGTGTTAAGGTCCTCAAGATATCGGTTAATCAGATTACATATTTGCTCGATGTCGTTACTCGTAGCTAAAATCAAGCAGCCATCCGCGTAGCTTACATATTATTCGAAGTCCTACAGGTGATACTGGGAGTCCTGGTGGAGATTAAATAGGGTGGGTGATAGAACTTGTCCTTGCGGAACGTTCTTGAACTCCGTACATGACTGCCAGCGAGGTAGTTTGCGATCAACTTGGTTAACTGAACTGGAAACGAAGTATGTATAGCTGATGTCCGATAAAAGTGACGAATGGTTGACTATCAAAGGCCTTTGATAAGTCAAGAGCCACCAGAATCGTTCTTTGGCAAGGTTGGGATTGGTTGAGATATTTGAAAAAAAAAAAAAAAAAAATCGCATCCAAAGCCGTCGTTGTGCTGTGCATTCGTTTGAAGCCATGTTGATGGTTGGCTAAGTTAAAGTGGGTCGTAAGTTTTGGAAGGTGTAGCGCTTCAAACGTCTTGGTAACAGGAGATAGGACGGACGGATAGAATTCACTCGATATTGTTTTTTTTTTGATTAAAGGATAGGAACTATCCTACCTTTTTTCCACACTTCGGGAATCACTAACGTCGTGATTGAGGCGACCGGTAGCTCAGTGCGTAGAGGTACCAGTCTCATGTCTGACTACCGGCGTTTCGGGATCGAATCTCGTCTACGATGACGTTCGAGGCCATGGATGTTTGTGTTGTCTTCCCCCTGTGGTGTCGCAGGTAGGCTGCTAAATGGGGGAGCAGGAGGAGCATTCTGGCAACTGCATACTCCGAAAATAGTTTATGGCAACGAAACGTCAACTTGGCCACATGGAACATTTGGAGCGCTATGTCCCACAAGGGGATAGGGCAATCGTCGTGATGGATAGGTTAAGTATAGACGTTAAATTTTCCAGACTGGCATGTCAAGGTTTTTGAGCATTATCATCGAAATCTCGTCAGGACCTTAAGTTTTGGAGCTTTTGGCTTCTTTGATGCTTGTTGCAACTTCTTCGGAGGAGAACTGGAGATTCTGGTCAAAAGTATTGTAACAAATTTTCCTGCAAATTTTGCGCTTGCGACTGTCAGGTGGCGGATGTTCAACGAACTGTCGGTTAAAGTGGCTAGCGCATTGTGTAGGATCACCAATCGTGGTGATACTAATCTGAATGGCAACATTCCCTCGTTGTTTGGAGGGATTGGTAAGAGCTCGAACAGTTGACCAGAGTTTACTGATTCCGGATTTTAAGTTGCAATTATTTAACTGGTCCTCTTATGCTCATTAACTTGATTAATCATTTCGGAGTTGAGTTCTCTAATCCTAGGGTCATCAGGGTTAGTATTGCAATCCTCTGTCTGCCAAGTCTTGCAGCTGAAGTCGAGAAATTAGGTCGAATTTCAGAAATTCGCCCAGCCGGAGTAAATGTTTTTGCAGCTTTTATGATGACTTTCCAAACTTTCTTCTTAGCCACGCGTACATCTTAAGGTGTTGGTAGAGCAGTAAGAGCCGCATTTGTGAAATTTCTGAAGCTTGTCCAATCTGTTTTTTTTTGTAGTTCAGGAAGGTTCTGCGAACAGATTGTTGTACGTAGGTTGGTCGGTCAAGTTTGATGATGATGAGGAGAAGTCAGAAGAAAGAGTTAGAACGGCTTTCCATTGGGCAACGTTGATTAGGCCCAGTGACGTGCATTCATAGTAAGCAATTCCAGACTGCGTGACTTGCCAAAAAACATTTCTCCATTTTCTTCGCATTTATAAGTTCATACATTAGGCGCGTTCTTTTGCAATCGGGTGTAGGGCAGAACGCAAAAAAAACGATCTAGGTTTATATCCAGGTTAAATTTCGAAAGTCTTATGTTGTCTACCCTGAAGTGAAATTGCTTTGCAAAAGTGACAGTTGCATTAAAGTGGAGTGTCAGATTCATGCAAAAGTGACATTTTTGCGTGGAAATAAACGCACTAGGATTCTTCTTTCGGCTAGCTTGTTAAAAAATATCGAAAATCTATCAGAAATCAGATTCATGCAAAAGTGACAGTTTGTGGTGTACTCAATTTGATTTTGCTCGCGATTGAAGAAAATTTGAACAACAAAGCTATTTTATTCGAATTTAGTGAAGAAAAAATGGACAACAACAATTCGTTGGAATCTTGCGAAGACAATATGGACAACGACCATATGATATGATGATCGTCACTTATTTGTAAACAAACCATTTGTATACAAATGAAGTTGGCCATGTCCACTAATGTCAAATTTTCTTCCGAGAATACCAACATTACACATACAAAATTCATCACTTTAGCGTTGTACTCGCCACCTAGTTGTCATGTTATCCAGGTTAGGGTGGCTAACACGGAAATTTTATCTGGTTAAGGTGTTGTTGTAATTGCATGTTATTCTTCTACCCTACACTATATAGTAGCTTAGTCAACCCCTAAACACAAATCCATATCGCATTTTTTTAGCAAGGTATTTGTTGCCATTTCATTAACATTCATAAATCGAAAGTGTAGGCGCGTTCTTTTGAAATCGGGTTAGGGCAGAACGCAAAAAAAACGATCTAGGTTTATATCCAGGTTAAATTTCGAAAGTCTTATGTTGTCTACTCTGAAGTGAAATTGCTTTGCAAAAGTGACAGTTGCATTAAAGTGGAGTGTCAGATTCATGCAAAAGTGACATTTTTGCGTGGAAATAAACGCAATAGGATTCTTCTTTCGGCTAGCTTGTTAAAAAATATCGAAAATCTATAGACATAAAGGAAGATAATCACATCACCCACCTCTAGATAGCCAACAAATTCCAGAAAACTGCTCGGAAATTGGATAAACTTGGATTAGAGCCTGAAATCTTCGATATTTTGCAAAACACAGCGCGCTCACAAATTTTCCGGAAGTCAGTAGTTACAGTTTAAACGTTATGGCTCCTCAGGGATCCTATCATGTCATCATATCATCTTTACGTAGCTCACATAATGGATAACCTGAACCTTTAAGTTTTTATTGACCACGAATTCAAATTAGCACTGCAGTTTCAATGATGGTGTTGCTATCCTATCTACATCCCAGCAAACCATTTTGTATCATTTGGACGATACATCGCCCAGATAATACGATGAAGATTCTCCCAGACGAAAAATTTAACGCGAATTTATCACCCAGAAGAAACATCAATCTTTTATCCCAAAGGTGATACGATCGTCGCTTATTTTTCTGTTTTTATCCTTCCCTATGTTCTCGACGTCTCCGCTCTCCACTGATGATCGTCGCTTATCTGTAAACACACATTTGTATACAAATGAAGTTCAGCGTAGTGTGCGACGCGATAAAAGAGTTTATGCCAATTCTCTTTTAGCGTCAGCAGAAGAAGCTGCTAGAAGTAACAATTTAAACGTCGTATACGGTGTCATCAAGGAGTTTACAGGTGGTCGTAACTCCTGCCAACATCCGGTGAAAGATAGTGATGGAAAGCTACTTATCTTGGAAGAAGATCAAATGAGGCGGTGGAAAGAACACTTCGCCGCGGTCTTGAACCGTGTAACCTCTGGTGAAGTTCCCCCTCATATACATAATTTAGCTAACCATCAAACTGTGCGTATACGGTCCACTGCCCCGACTAAAGAGGAAATAGTCACTGCAATTATTGCACTAAAACGAGGAAAGGCCGCCGGACTTGACGGCATCCCTGCCGATCTTTATCAAGCAGCGCCAAGCGTAACTGCCGATTTGCTGCACCCACTTGTTAATAAAGCGTGGAATACAGAGACCTTTCCCACTGAGTGGAAGGAAGGTTTGATCATCAAACTTCCAAAGAAGGGTAGCCTCACAGACTGTAATAATTGGAGACAGTGATGGGCAAAATGACTCTTTTTACTGTGCCGGCACATAAGCTCTGACTCTTTCCACTGAGTCGTTCAAAAAGAGTCGTTCAGAAAGAGTCATCCAAAGAGTAAAAAACTTGGCCAATAACATAATCAATAAAAGTCGTAGTTTTAAAGAAGTTCAATGTTTATTAATTATTTTTGTTTGTATTTGTAAAGTATGTAGGTACATAAAAATAGGAATGAAACTTATAACTAAAGATTATAGTTTAAAAACATAATTTGTCTCACTTTATTAGATGTGATTCTATTCCTTCTTTCCGAAATGAGTTGCCCTGATTTGACTCTTTCGCAAGGCACCGATGTAGCCATGACACATAATCTTTTCTTCATTATTTTGAAAAGGCGTGGGTAAAGCAATTTATGCTCTTTCCACTATAACAATGGATCACTGGCACGTTTAAGGTATGGCTCTTGAAGATATTTATCCAATTCTGCAATTCCGGCAGCAATAGGGTTGGAAGTAGATATCATTTTTGATATTTTATCGTCGAAACTATTCCAAATTGAAAGTGCAGACGGTGGCTCCTCACTAGTATTTTCGGATTCGGATGTATGTAAGTTACTAATTTGGGAAGAAATATTGACAGAGCTGGCTTGTTGTGAAATTCCATCATAAGCTTGTTTAAAATGATACTCCTGTGAGAAGCCTTCCTTTTTAAATCTCGGATCAAGAAGTACAGATTCGGCTAAGAGGACATTTGTCTCGTTTCCAGAAAAACGTTTCGATACATTTTCCAAAAGGGCTTTCAGCAGTTTTTTTAACTCCTCTGGATCTTCGACTCCCAGCTGCTCGTTAAATTTTTCTAATGCCAATTTGATTGCATCGCCTAATACTATTACCATTGATATTGTGACTGATTTTTCACTGCTCAATGCAATCGTAACTTCTTCAAGAATATGTAATATTTTACATGACTTTTCGATTATTTTCCAGTCTTTTTGTGATAATGTTAAAGTCGAGTTCGTTAGCGATAAAGTAGACAAGACTGGCTCTTTAACTTCCAAAATTCGAGAAAACATGTAATACGTTGAATTCCATCTAGTCGGTACCTCTTGTTTCAGCTTCTTTTCATTATAACCCATCTGTTTCTCGATAGTAAGCAATTTGCTTGTGGCTTGCGAACTTCTCTTAAAATATTCAACAATATTTTTAACTCGAACTTGTGTTGCCTTTATTTCCTTTAAGCCTGCTTGAACTATTATGTTTAATGAATGCGCGAAACAGGCGATGTGAGGCCAATCACAATAAACGCGAATAGCTGACGAAATGTTCGGTGCGTTATCGCTAACAACAGCAGAAATTTTGTTCTGTAGTTGCCATTCTGAAACAACTCTTTTTAACTCATTTGCTAGATTTTCGGAAGTATGCCGTTCAGAAAACTCAAAACAATCAAGCAAATGAGAAACAAGAACGCAATCGTCGTTTATGAAATGAGCTGTCATCGCAATATAACTTTGGTTAGATAATGAAGTCCAGCCATCCGTCGTGATTGTTACCGATTCTGCAGAGCTTAGGCTGTCTGAAACTTTGTTTTTTGCTTCATTGTATAACTGAGGCAACAAGCTATTCGATATTGTTTTTCGTGATGGCAACGAATATCCCGAATTCAGTATATGTAAAAGTGTTTTAAACTCCAAGTCTTCTACAATTCTGATAGGTTGGTATTCCTTCACAATCATTTTAACTAACTGCCTGTCGATTTGCTTGGACCTGTTAACTGGTAAAGGCTTCGCAAAATATTGGCTGACTGACTGCTGAGTACACGTTTCTTTAGAAGGTGGTCCCGAAACAACATGTGCTGATGATCTGGTTGCAGATGGCTGATCAGATGAACTTGGAACAGTTTCAGTTTCCTGTTCTAACGATCGGGGTTGGCTTCCCGAGCTTACTGGCTTCTGCCTCTTTGCTTGAGATTCGTAAACACCTGGATGCTTCGCTGTAATATGCCTCACTAAATTGAAGGTTGATCCACCCTTGATAGAAAATAGGCCTGAGCATAGTCCACATTTTGCTTTGCCGTTTTCTTTCTCTTCAAAGTAATTCCATATGGGACTTCTTCTCTTTGCAGCTTCAACGTTAGCCATGTTAGCACCTTGAAAAAAAAAACAAACAAAATAATTCTTTAAATTAATAGTTCGGGAATTTTGACGTCTGTAAAGAAAGTACATCATCTCTTGTATTTGTGATTTTTTGCTGAGTTCTTAATATTTTTGGTCCAACAAATTAAATAAAAAATAAATAATCCATATTTTCAACCTCGGAGGCCGAACCTAACTTTGCCAATAATCCAGAAAACCGCAAAAATTTCGAATTTGCTGATTATCTATCCATCATTCTGGCTAACCATGACTTCTACTACACTACACAATGAACAAATAATTCTGCAAAATCACAATCACCAGATTTGTATGTATGACTTTATTGGATTACTAAAGTGGTTTTCACACCGACGCGAATAAAATCCGTGGGGAGTATTCACACCACTAATAAGAAATAACTGTTCGTTTTGCTTTTTTGGTGTTTTTAATTGATCATTACTTTAAGAAAACGAAAAAATAGTCCCACAGCGAAGGTCTGAGAAACGGTTATAACTTCGGACAAAACAACAAAATTATTTGCGAATAAGAAGGCATAAATAAAATACGAAAAAAATGCGTTTTGAAACGAATTTTTACACCGCGGAAAAATTCGTTACACAAAGTGGTCAAACTTCGCGTCGCGGATTCGCAGTGTGATTTTTTCGCGTGATAATTGTAACCTACATTATAAAATTTATTGTAATCATCACCCTCCTTCTACCCCCTCCCATACAAACTGCACTATTTCATGAAATACGTTAAGCCAATTTACTCATTACCTATACAATTTATCGGGCTGAAATTTTGTACTTAACACTTAATTAACAATATTAGTTAGATTCAAAACCAGGTTCAAATTCATCTAGAGTATTGCATGATTGGGGTTTACCCCAATCGTAGTTCTTTTATGTTTTTTCCTTTAGTTGTTCACTTTCACTGTAGTACTGTGTAGTAAATAGAGTAACTTCTATGCGATGCGTCCCTATGTACGCTAAAACTTGCACTGATTACATTGAACTATAGGGTGGGACACAAGTAAGTAACCACGAACATGCCATCACTTTTTTTATTTGCTAATTACGTTTTTATTGGGTAACAGGTAGGCCATTCATAAAATGATGTCCATCGTCCATTCATAGGTTTGCAGAAAAGAGTTTTCTTTCCATTTGAATGGATTCAAAATCAATAATGAAGTCATTGTTCCAGGTAAAGGATACTAAGTGCAACTTTTAAGACACGTCATTAGTGCTATTTTTAAGGGGATCAAGACTGGTATTTTAGCTCTACTTTTTGAAGTCCGATTGTGTTTTCTTTAAAAATGAAAATAATCCATCCTGTATAAGTCTAATCGTCAATTCCATTCTATTCGAATGCATGATATAAACGGTATTGCACGAGAATACTTGCACAGTACCACTAAAGGTCCCCATTTTTCTATATCCGACTCAAAGTCGGTGACCCTCTGCAGCTCTTAGGTTGAGCCAGCCAGATCGGACCACTATTTCCCATGAAAAGGGGGCTGCCAGCCTAGGATGGGCGACCCCAATTTTTTTTCTCTTTTTTGACCCCAGATTCGGACTTAACGACCCCCAAATCCCCTTTAGTTCGAGCCAGCCCGATCGGACCACTATTTCCCATGAAAAGGGGGCTGCCAGCCTAGGATGGGCGACCCCAATTTTTTTTCTCTTTTTTGACCCCAGGTTCGGACTTCGCGACCCCCAAATCCCCTTTAGTTCGAGCCAACCCGATGGGACCACTATTTCCCATGAAAAGGGGGCTGCCAGCCTAGGATGGGCGACCCCAATTTTTTTTCTCTTTTTTTACCCCAGATTCGGACTTAGCGACCCCCAAATCCCCTTTAGTTCGAGCCAGCCCGATCGGACCACTATTTTCCATGAAAAGGGGGCTGCCAGCCTAGGATGGGCGACCCCAATTTTTTTTTCTCTTTTTTGACCCCAGATTCGGACTTAGCGACCCCCAAATCCCCTTTAGTTCGAGCCAGCCCGATCGGACCACTATTTCCCATGAAAAGGGGGCTGCCAGCCTAGGATGGGCGACCCCAATTTTTTTTTCTCTTTTTTGACCCCAGATTCGGACTTAGCGACCCCCAAATCCCCTTTAGTTCGAGCCAGCCCGATCGGACCACTATTTCCCATGAAAAGGGGGCTGCCAGCCTAGGATGGGCGACCCCAATTTTTTTTTCTCTTTTTTGATCCCGGATTCGGACTTAGCGACCCCCCAATACCCTTTAGTTCGAGCCAGCCCGATCGGACCACTATTTCCCATGAAAAGGGGGCTGCCAGCCTAGGATGGGCGACCCCAATTTATTTTCTCTTTTTTGACCCCAGATTCGGACTTAACGACCCCCCAATACCCTTTAGTTCGAGCAAGCCCGTTAGGACCACTATTTCCCATGAAAACGGGGCAGCCAATCTGGGGCAAAAATCAACTCGCACAAAAAGATTCGTTCAAAAAGAGCGATACAAAATCGAACCGCACAAAAAGAGTCGTTCAAAAAGAGCGATACAAAATCGAACCGCACAAAAAGATTCGTTCGAAAAGAGTCAATTGACTCTTTTGACTCTTTTTGAACGTGTCGCTCTTTTTGAACGTGTCGCTCTTTTTGAACGTGTCGCTCTTTTTGAACGTGTCGCTCTTTTTGAACGAATCTTATTGGTGCAGTACGATTTTGTATCGCTCTTTTTTAACGAATTTTACATAGAGAAGGGAGAGGGATAGGGAGGGAGAGGGCTGAGGAGCATCCAAATAGTGGGGATGGATGCTCCTTAGCCCGGATGGGGGTCTAAAGGGGGGTCAAAATGGTGTCAAAAATGCGAAATTCCTTATATTTTAGAAGTTATGGCCACAAAACAGTTTATTTAAAACTAGGGTATAGTAGTGGTGTAATTGCTTGAAACAGAATGATTTATGGGATAAACTAAATAGTGGTCGTGTGAACGGTCCACAACCCAAGGCAAAAGCAGTTCACTTTCCAGTCCACGCTTGATACAAGCATGAGATCGAAAGCGTGCCACGATGTCATGTATTGGCCCCGTCAGAACGCTGCTTTACACTGTAGCTGTAGTGCAAGTGGAAGCTATGGGTTTTTGTTTGGTTTCATCTAAAGTTGAGCTTGAGATGATGATACGTAAGACGAATACTTTTGTTTTAGAATGTTGGGATTGTTTTCTGTATTTGGAGAAACTTGGCTGTGCGGTGGGACGCGACGTAAGTAAATTATTTTTGATATGTTTGCATTTGCAGTCAGCATGGGTTGTTGCGTATATATTTAGAAGTATACACAATGCGTGCATTGCATACTGCATAGAGATGAATATGAATGGATTTAGATGGGATTGCTTTGGTAGATAAATGATGGTGGTTTTGCTTTTAGATAGATAATGGGATGGGATGTGAGTGAATTAATGTATTATAGTACAATTTATGTATTGAGAAATGAGCGTGGATTGGTTATGCGTTGGGTAATATTTATGCGATGGGCTAGTTTGGGAATTAATTTTACAGTGAGTCATTCTTAAATTGAACGACTCGAAGGCTATGTCGTTGTGCCGAATCTTTCGCTCATCCTGATGAGTCGTTCAAAAAGAGCGACTCGTTACTGTGTTACACATCACTATTGGAGAGGCATTTGTGTGCTTCCTGCCGTTGCCAAGATAATAGCTAAAATCGTCCTGGAAAGACTAAAGGCCCACTTAGAAAGCACAATTGATGAAGAGCAGGCTGGCTTTCGATCCGGATTCTCCTGTGTCGATCACATTAACACCTTGCGAATCATCATCGAGCAATGCGCTGAATACGATTCTCCGCTTCACTTGCTTTTCATCGATTTCGAAAAGGCTTTCGATAGTGTGAACCGGGATTCTATATGGGCGGCCTTGCGCAGGAGAGGCATCCCTGAGAAGCTTGTGGCTATTATTAAGGCAACCTATGACGGCGCGAAATGTCGCGTTCTGCATAAAGGTAAGGTGTCGGGGGACTTTGAGATTCGCAGTGGAGTTCGGCAGGGGTGCATCCTTTCACCGATCCTACCCCTCATTGTGATCGGCGATGTGTTGCATGCAGCCCTATCCGGACTCGACAGAGGAATTCAATGGACTTTGACATCTTATCTACAACATCTTGACTACGCTGACGACATATGCCTACTCTCCCACAAAATCATGGATCTGTCCGCAATGGCGTTAGATCTCGAGAGAGAGGCAAGCAAGGTTGGGCTAAAGATTAATACCAACAAGACCAAGGTTCTTAGCCCGCCGTTGCGAAAAAGAAATCCGACACCTATTGCCATCAATATTAATGGGCAGCCTGTAGAGAAGGTGGACAACTTCGTTTACCTGGGTAGCATTGTTGCCGAAAATGGTGGTACGGAGCAGGACATCGCTCGTCGTATCAACCAGGCTAAACGCGCATACGGCATGCTGTCCAAAATCTGGCAGAGCAGTTATCTCAGCATCAAGACCAAGCTGGGCCTGTTTCGCTCCCTGGTACTATCAGTGCTTTTGTATGGGAGCAGTACATGGAAAGTTTCCGTAGGAGTTACCAGAAAGCTGCAAGTTTTCGTCAACTCATGTCTTCGTCGAATTTTAAGAATTTTCTGGCCCGAAACAATATCAAATGAAGAGCTAAGTCGGCGTACGGGTCAGATGCCAATCGACGAATTGATACGCAGGCGAAAATGGCAGTGGATAGGTCACACATTGCGGAAGAGTGATAACTGCATTGCTATGCATGCCATGAAATGGAACCCCATTTCCAACCAAGGCCGACCAAGAGGGGGTCCTCGAATCACATGGCGTCGATCTGTGACAAAGGAGTGTCAGGTACTGGGTAAGTCTTTTGGGGAGTTGCGCCCCATTGCCCAGAACAGAGTACGATGGCGCGCAGGAGTTGTTGACGCGCTATGCCCCGCTAGGGGTTAAGGCAAAGTAGTATACAAATGAAGTTGGCCATGTCCACTACTGTCAAATTTTCTTCCGAGAATACCAACATTATACATACAAATGTTCATCACTTTAGCGATGTACTCGCCACGTAGTTGTCGTGTTATCCAGGTTACGGTAGCTAACACGGAAATTTTATCAGGTTAAGGTGTTGTTGCAATTGCATGTTATTCTTCTACCCTACACTATATAGTAGCTTAGTCAACCCCTAAACACAAACCCATATCGCATTTTTCTAGCAATGTATTTGTTGCCATTTCACTAGCATTCATAAATCGAAAGTGTAGGCGCGTTCTTTTGCAATCGGGTTAGGGCAGAACGCAAAAAAAACGATCTAGGTTTATATCCAGGTTAAATTTCGAAAGTCTTATGTTGTCTACCCTGAAGTGAAATTGCTTTGCAAAAGTGACAGTTGCATTAAAGTGGATTGTCAGATTCATACAAAAGTGACATTTTTGCGTGGAAATAAACGCGAGATATATAAAAACTATTCCCAAGAACGTGGTAAATAAGACGAACGCAATTTCACTTCGACAAAAGAACACTTTTATTGCAAAAATAATCAACTTGACAATACAACAGTTAAAGAAGACAAAACCCGAGTACTGTTGTCGATATGTCTTAATATATTGTTAATTAATGTAGGTCATAACAAAACATATCAGCTGCATAATCAATAATAGAAATTATGTGCACAGTAACTTGCAAATTGCGAATAAAGCGATTCCATTTGCAAGTAAATGTGTAGACAATTTAATTATTATGAAGTATGCCGTGAATATGCGCTCTATATAAATTATTGCTTATTGCTTGCGTTGGGATTGCGGTGGATGATGATGTAGCTCCCTAAACGTTAGACTGAAAATCTCCCGATTTTCTTTGTATTTCAGGCATTTTTATGTCAATTTTAGTTTTGTTTCGTTTGCAACGATAGATAGCATATAGTACAAAAAGTAAAAATATAATCGCAATTACAAGATATGTTACAGTGCGATTAAAATTTTATTTCTTCTATTTCTTTTATATTTTTAATTTGTTTGAAATGTATTTCAGTAACATTAATATGATACGTTTGTGGCTCTAAAATTTTATAGTTCGGTATTGAAATATGGGATTCAAATGTATTCCACTTATTTGTATATTTAGATTTTCCTATTTGTACGTTGCAGTTTTCAAATTTTATTATATGCCTTTTATAAATTTTACGTATTGTTTTGTCGCAATTGTGAACGAGTTCCGCTTTAATGTTGACTGTTAACAATAAACCTCTTTCAATTTCAATAATTGTTTTACAATTCGTGTAATTTTGATACAATAACAAGTCTCTAATACATTTATTGGTTTGATTCAACTTTTTAACATCGAGATCGGTAAAATAAAATGCATCATTATTCCATATTACCACATCCTGTATTTCCTCTTGCAATGTAATGTGTTTATCATTGGGTACAGGAATAAGTTTATAAATTTGTGTCTCTTCTTTTTCGAAAACAGGTATGTTAATTACAAAAACTAGAGTGTCTCTTCTTGTCAAAATGGCAAGCTTAAGATGTTCTAATTTATGAATATTGACATTAGTCTCCAAGATTTCTTGAGTTGTTAAAAATGAATGGGACATTATGCCTACTTTAGCGGCGTTGATATTATCTATTACTTTGGATATGTCATTTTCTAATTGAAGAATTGCGGATGTCATTTGCATACTATTCAACCGTTGTGTAATTTGCAACTGATCAGCAGATACTTTATTTAAGATATTGTTAGTTTCGTTAAAATTAATTTGCATAGAATTTCGTATTTGGTTCATATTGTGTGTTAGATCGTTATTAATGTGAATTTGTTTATTCATGTTCGTTATAATTTTATGGTTATTAATATCAATTGTTGTTAAATGTTGCTCTATTGGTTGTCTTTCATCATCGTCCATAATTCCAAATAGTGTTTTGTAAATAGTACCAATAGGATTTAATAGTCCTCTCCTTTTAATTGAATGTGGCTTAAGACGGCTATGACGATCGATAAATCTTCAAGTTTTTGGCGATTATGAGAAAATTCAATTAAATTGTAAGTGCTGTTGTCATTAATTTCAGATAATAATCGAATTGTTTTTGATATTTCCGTAAGATTTACTATGTGTAGGAATGTATCATAATCGGTTACAAAATTGACCTTTTTTGTTTCTATTAACCTAAATCCGGATTGTGATTCTATAGTTTCAATTGTTATCTGAGAGCTGCTTGTTACTGGATATGCCATTATTATCAGAATTAGTATTATTTTGAATTTTCGTACCGGCGTTTTCTGAAAAATATTTAAATTTTCGTTTAATTCGGGCTTTGTGCAATTTTAAGTTTGTTTTAGTTTGAAGAATATCTTGATTTATTTTAGTAGTTGTTACTTTCTTATAGGATGGTTTAGTTTTATTTCTTTCTCTAGAGGGATTTTTTATATACAACTCATTTGTTGTAGGTATTTCCTTAGGATTGGCACTTTTGTTAATTTTAATTATTCGATTTTCTTTTTCTCTTTTCATGTTTTCAAATATTTGAGTTTCTGTTTCGGGTTTATGAAGAGCTTGTATAGGAGTCATTTTTATTGTTGAATGCCAAGATTGGTTATAAAATTTTGTAGCTTTGGATGTCTTTGTTATTATATCCAATTCAGGACTTTCTGCATTAAGAATTTGTATATGTTCTAAAAGAGTGGAATGAACTGAATTTATATCAGCACATCCATTATGTGTTTTAGCATGGGTAAAGTGTAAATTTATATCGTTTTTCCTACAGTAGTCTTTAACATTTAGATTATTGAATTCATTGTCTAGAATAAGAAGAGTAGGTTTTCCTAGCAATGAATTTCTCACTTCAAGTTCTTGGGTTATCGTTATTGAGTTTTTATCGGGAATATGATGGCAATACAAATGTTTTGTAAACCTATCAACTAAGGTTAAAAAATAAAGTTTTTCCGCATGAAATACAATATATCACCTGTAACGATTTCGTTTTTGTATGTAGGTGTTTTAGTTATGTTCTGCATCTCTATACTTGGGTTTCTATCATATTTGGCCAGATTACATGTATCGCAGTTATTAATGTATTTTTGAATGTGATCTATTAAGTTAGGGTAGTAGTAAAGATAACGCAGTTTATTAAAATTTTCTACAATTCCTTTTTGATTGTTTCCTAAATGTTCCTGTTCGATAATTTTGTATAGTTCTTCTTCGTTCGAAATTTCATGTGTATAAAATTTACATTTTTTAAATTTAATGTTAGGATTGTTTGAAAATAACTCAATTAAAAGTTGTTGAAGTTTATTAAATTCAGGATAATCAAGTGGTGTGTATATACCCACACTTCCATGAGTAATTTCATTTCTTAGCAAATTTTTAAGAGGTGGACTTGATACTAAATTTTGAGGGATTGTAATAATTTTACGTTTCCTGATTTTAGTTACGATGATTTCTGAATAAATGGAATCGAAAAGGATTTGAATCTTTTATTTATTGACGATCGTTTCGACAATGGGTATATGATCATTGAGATTTTCTTCCTGTGTATGAACGGTTTCAACACCAAGAGAATTTACTTCTTCTTGTAAAACATGAATTTCCTGATTTTCAATCCTTGAGAGAAAATCGGCGACATGGCTCTCTTTGCCTTTTATGTAAGTTATTTTAAAATCATACTCATTTAACTTCAGTTTCCATCTGATAAGTTTATCATTAGGCTCTTTTAAGCTGTTAAGCCAGACAAGTGGCTTATGATCTGTTTGTATTGTGAAGAATTTACCATACAAGTAGGGTCTGAAATATTTTACTGCCCATACGATAACTAATGCCTCTTTCTCGATGGTGGAATAATTGAGTGAATTGAGTGTTCTAGAAGCATATGAAATAGGATGGTTACTCTGGGATAGTACTGCGACTATAGCAAAATTTGATGCATCCGTAGTTAAAGTAAAAGGCTTATTGAAATTTGGATAATGTAGAATTGGAAAATTTATTATTAGTTTTTTTAGTTTTTCGAAAGCATTTATAAAATTTGGATCATTTGGATTCACTTTCACGTCCTTTTTTAAATATTCGGTCATTGGAACGGCTATTTTACTATAGTTTTGAATAAATTTCCTGTAAAAACCTGTAATGCCCAGAAATGACTTGATTTGTTTTTGAGTAGTTGGTAATTTTAATTTTTTATAGCCTCGATTTTTTTGGATTAGGTTTAATACCTTTATCAGTTAAAATGTGACCCAAAAATTCAGTTTCCTTACAGAAAAATTTACATTTATCGGGCTGGATTTTCAAGTTAAATTCCCGCAATTTAGAGAAGTTCTTCTTTAGAGAATCTATATGTTCATCAATTGAAGTTGAAAAAACTAAAATATCGTCTAAATAGACAACACATATCTTGTTAATATATTCATGTACTACATAATTAATCATTCTTTGAAACGTCGCTGGGGCGTTTTTAAGTCCAAATGGCATTCTGATAAATTCATAATGACCATGGCTTGTGCTAAATGCGGTTTTTTCTTGATCTAGTGGGTCCATTAAGATTTGGTGAAAACCTTTCGCTAGATCTAGGGTAGAAAAGTATTGAGCTCTACCCAACTTGTCGAAAATTGACTCCATATTTGGTAATGGGAATTTGTCGTCAGTGGTGAGATCGTTTAATTTTCTATAATCAATTACGATCCGCCACTTTTGCTTGTTGGAATTGTCCATTTTCTTCGGCACAATCCGCAGAGGCGAATTATATGGGCTTTTAGAAGGTTTTATGATTCCTTGTTGAAGCATTTCTTCAATTTGTTTGTTCACTTCTTCTTCGTGAACTTTAGGAAATCTATAGATTTTTGAAAAAATTGGCTGATTAGATTTGAGAGCAATCTTATGTGTAATTTCTTTAACTGAGGTCAAATTGTCACCTTCTTTAAAGAACAAATCTTGATTGCATTTTAAAATCCCTATAGTTGCTTTTTTTTCTTCTTCATTTAGATATCCCACCGGAAGATTGTTTAATTTTTCGAGAGGATTTTCACAAGCATATATAGCGTGAAAATCATATTCTTGTGGTTTAAAATCTTTAAAATAAACCTGAGTATTGAATATTTCAATGTATCTTTCGCCAAGATTAATTATTGCTTTTGTGGGTGAGAGTATATTCTGACCGATAATCGCATCAAATAAAGGGTGACTATGATTGGATAGTTTCCACTCAATAGTTTGACGCTTTTCACCGGGAGTTTTTATTTCGGGTGGAAAATAGGATATGTAGCCATCGGAAATTATTTCACTGTTTTGAAACGACATCAAATTTAGTGGGACTCTCAGTCGAACTATTTTTGATTCAGGCACAAGTTTTTTATTAAGAATTGATGTTGTATTGTACATCCTGTGTCAATAAGACAATTTAACTTTTGATTTCCAATAGTCAATTCGACTATTGGTAATCGGGCACTTCCAAGGCATGCTCCCGAAAATTTTCGATAGGAGCCGAGGAGTTTATGGAGTTTATATTCATTCCAACTTCCATAGGCTGATGTGATCGCACTGTCCGCATTGTAACATCACTTTTAGGAGATTCAGTTATATTATTAGCTCCGTTATGATTTATCATATTTGAATTTCGCGATCGGTTGCCATTATTATGCGATTGACCGGTATTATTAGGACGTGAATGATTGTAGTTATTAAATTCATTATTATTATTAGGACGTGAGTGATTGTAATCATTAGATCGTCATTCATTGTTATTACGAGTATTAGAGCGAAATTGATTATCATCATTAGAATGTGAATTATTATCTTCATTGGAACGAACTTGATCATTATTGCCAAAACGAGACTGATTATTATTATTTTTAAACTTTTCACTACCTTTGTTTGATTTATTGCGTTGGTATATTGGCTCGAGGAAATAATATGCATCGTCTAATGTTTCAAAATTTTTTGCCAAACACAAAGCATAAAAATATTGTGGTAATAAGGAAATGAATTTATCAATCACATATTTTTCACTGTTCATTGCGGAATATAAAGGATTGGGAGATACTTCTAACGCACTTTTTAACTTTAACTTTCTTAATATTTGATACAAATGATCGTAAGTTTCTTTAAGGCTAGTAAATCTTGTGTTATTTACCTTGAAATACAAATCGTTGTATTGTTCTCGGATTCCAAACTGCTGCGTTAGAATTCTAATGGTAGACCAAGCGAAATCCGTTCCTCGAATGGAGTCCAATGCTCTTCCCTGAACCTTCTGTATGGCGATCCTGTAGGCTATGTTCTGATCCTGTACAGTTGACGGCATCTCTAAGAGCCAATCGATGTGTTGGATGAATGATAGTACGTCATACGAATCGTCCCCTCGAAATGTTTGAATACTTTGTACGTACGCCAACAAATTCCGCAAAGAATAATGTTCAGCAGGTTGCTCCTGTTGTTGGTGTTGTTCAAGTTGATGTTGTTCCTCCATGTTATTTAAGACCAAAACAGGCGGTCGAAGGATGTTGCGTTGCGCCAGGTTGAATGTTTTTTTGCACGAAACTTAATAATCAGGATTGCAGGCTATTTTACACTAGCCAACGAACGATAGTGAAATTTATGTTCCCTGATGAAGGTGTACCGACTGCGCCAGATATATAAAAACTATTCCCAAGAACGTGGTAAATAAGACGAACGCAATTTCACTTCGACAAAAGAACACTTTTATTGCAAAAATAATCAACTTGACAATACAACAGTTAAAGAAGACAAAACCCGAGTACTGTTGTCGACATGTCTTAATATATTGTTAATTAATGTAGGTCATAACAAAACATATCAGCTGCATAATCAATAATAGAAATTATGTGCACAGTAACTTGCAAATTGCGAATAAAGCGATTCCATTTGCAAGTAGATGTGTAGACAATTTAATTATTATGAAGTATGCCGTGAATTTGTGCTCTATATACTAAATTATTGCTTATTGCTTGCGTTGGGATTGTGGTGGATGATGATGTAGCTCGCGCTAGGATTCTTATTTCGGCTAGCTTGTTAAAAAATATCGAAAATCTATAGACATAAAGGAAGATAATCACATCACCCACCTCTAGATAGCCAACAAATTCCAGAAAACTGCTCGGAAATTGGATAAACTTGGATTAGAGCCTGAAATCTTCGATATTTTGCAAAACACAGCGCGCTCACAAATTTTCCGGAAGTCAGTAGTTACAGTTTAAACGTTATGGCGTCTCAGGGATCCTATCATGTCATCATATCATCTTTACGTAGCTCACATAATGGATAACCTGAACCTTTAAGTTTTTATTGACCACGAATTCAAATTAGCACTGCAGTTTCAATGATGGTGTTGCTATCCTATCTACATCCCAGCAAACCATTTTGTATCATTTGGACGATACATCGCCCAGATAATACGATGAAGATTCTCCCAGACGAAAAATTTAACGCGAATTTATCACCCAGAAGAAATATCAATCTTTTATCCCAAAGGTGATACGATCGTCGCTTATTTTTCTGTTTTTATCCTTCCCTATGTTCTCGACGTCTCCGCTCTCCGCTGATGATCGTCGCTTATTTGTAAACACACATTTGTATACAAATGAAGTTGGCCATGTCCACTACTGTCAAGTTTTCTTCTGAGAATACCAACATTATACATACAAAAATTCATCAATTTAGCGATATACTCGCCACCTAGTTGTCGTGTTATTCAGGTTAGGGTAGCTAACACGGAAATTTTATCAGGTTAATTAATAAAGAATTATATTCACTATCCAGCAATATTTAATTATTTATTTTACGATGAAGACAACGTTTCGCATTATTTATGCATTTTCAAGTCTAAATAAATTCAAGATTATAATCAATAAATTATTAATATAATTTTATAACATAGAAAGAAATTACCTATACATTTATCGAGAAAATATATAATAAAGAACTGTCCATACAAATTAAAATAATTATTATAATGGTAATAGTTGAAATTATATAGACAAAAATTGATATATATTATATATTAAATATTTAGTTGTCAAAATGTTTTAATCAGGTAACTTTAATTAAAATTATTAAATATTACATTATATTTTTTAGTTGATTCATCTAACTCGGATCTTGAATTTAGTGAATTATTAAAATTTTGGTTAATATAAATTGCTTCTTTTATACGGATTTTATTCTTGTTACGATCTTTATCTATAATTACAGTGTTATCAAAATCCATGGTGTGTTTATCAATCATTTGATGTTTTATTAAAATAGAATTAGGATTATTATTAATCCTATAAGTACTCTGGTGTTCTTTAAGTCTTGTATTTAATTGCCTAATAGTGGATCCATAATAAGCAGTATTTAAATTATTGTCAGCACAAGTTTTACAAGGGATTTTATATATAATGTTATTATTTTTACCAATATCTAATTTTTGTTTTGTATCAGTGTGAAGAATATTTTTTAATTTATTTATAGGTTTATAAGTAGTTTTTATATTAAGAGGAATACCATTATGTGTATTAGTTGTTTTTGGTAATATATTAGAAATACGTTGAGATAAATATGGTATATAGGTTAAGCTATTATAAATATTATTATGTCTATTATTATTATGTGTATTAGAACCAGTACTGTTATTAATATTACTATGATTATTTAAATTAACATGTTTTATTTTATGTATGTTTTTACGGATATATTTATTAATAATTTTATAAGGATAATTATGTTTAATAAGTATTGTTTTTATTTCATTTATTTGTTGTTGCCAATCTTGTAGTTCAGTTAATTTGAGTCTACGATATATATAATTATCAATACTATTATTTTTCATAAAAGAAGGGTGTTGAGAGAAATTATTTAAAATATTAGTGGATGATGTAGGTTTCTTAAACCATTTAGTCTTGATTGTATTATTATATCGAGTAATAGATAAATCTAAAAAGTTAATACTATTAAATTCATTTTCTTCTTCAATAGTAAATTTTATGTCATTATGTATGTTATTAAGGTCAAAAAGGATATTATTAATTTCGTCTTTTTTTACAATAGCTATAATATCATCAATATATATTTTAAGGTAAAGAATATTATTAGAATATTTTTCTTTAACAATGTTTAAAATATGTTGTAGATATATATCAGCAGCTATAACGCTTAAATTACCACCCATGGTCAAACCTCTGTTTTTATAAATGATATTATTATAATTAAAATATGCATTATTAAGGCATAAATTAAGCATATCTTTTAATATATTAAGTGGTATATTAGTGTTTAGATTAATATAATTTTGTTCTATAATTTGTAATACTAGATCTATAGGTATATTAGTAAACATATCTACAATATCAAAAGATACTATTTTGTATGTATTATTAATATCCAGTATTTTTAGATCTTCAATTAATTTATAGGAGTTTTTAATGTTAAAATTAAATTTATTTTTAATAGTATTAAGGATAGGTAATAAAAATTTAGAAATATTAGTCATAGGTGAATTTATACAATTAACAACTGGTCTCATTGGTATATTGGGTTTATGTACTTTAGGTCTACCGATTATTCTAGGTGCTATAGCAGCATAATTAATAATTTTATTCTTTGTATTAAGGTCAATAATTTTAAGATAGTATAATTTCTTAATAAGTTCATTAAAAAAAAAAAAAAAAAATTCAGAATAAAGCTAATGAACTTATTAAGAAATTATACTATCTTAAAATTATTGACCTTAATACAAAGAATAAAATTATTAATTATGCTGCTATAGCACCTAGAATAATCGGTAGACCTAAAGTACATAAACCCAATATACCAATGAGACCAGTTGTTAATTGTATAAATTCACCTATGACTAATATTTCTAAATTTTTATTACCTATCCTTAATACTATTAAAAATAAATTTAATTTTAACATTAAAAACTCCTATAAATTAATTGAAGATCTAAAAATACTGGATATTAATAATACATACAAAATAGTATCTTTTGATATTGTAGATATGTTTACTAATATACCTATAGATCTAGTATTACAAATTATAGAACAAAATTATATTAATCTAAACACTAATATACCACTTAATATATTAAAAGATATGCTTAATTTATGCCTTAATAATGCATATTTTAATTATAATAATATCATTTATAAAAACAGAGGTTTGACCATGGGTGGTAATTTAAGCGTTATAGCTGCTGATATATATCTACAACATATTTTAAACATTGTTAAAGAAAAATATTCTAATAATATTCTTTACCTTAAAATATATATTGATGATATTATAGCTATTGTAAAAAAAGACGAAATTAATAATATCCTTTTTGACCTTAATAACATACATAATGACATAAAATTTACTATTGAAGAAGAAAATGAATTTAATAGTATTAACTTTTTAGATTTATCTATTACTCGATATAATAATACAATCAAGACTAAATGGTTTAAGAAACCTACATCATCCACTAATATTTTAAATAATTTCTCTCAACACCCTTCTTTTATGAAAAATAATAGTATTGATAATTATATATATCGTAGACTCAAATTAACTGAACTACAAGATTGGCAACAACAAATAAATGAAATAAAAACAATACTTATTAAACATAATTATCCTTATAAAATTATTAATAAATATATCCGTAAAAACATACATAAAATAAAACATGTTAATTTAAATAATCATAGTAATATTAATAACAGTACTGGTTCTAATACACATAATAATAATAGACATAATAATATTTATAATAGCTTAACCTATATACCATATTTATCTCAACGTATTTCTAATATATTACCAAAAACAACTAATACACATAATGGTATTCCTCTTAATATAAAAACTACTTATAAACCTATAAATAAATTAAAAAATATTCTTCACACTGATACAAAACAAAAATTAGATATTGGTAAAAATAATAACATTATATATAAAATCCCTTGTAAAACTTGTGCTGACAATAATTTAAATACTGCTTATTATGGATCCACTATTAGGCAATTAAATACAAGACTTAAAGAACACCAGAGTACTTATAGGATTAATAATAATCCTAATTCTATTTTAATAAAACATCAAATGATTGATAAACACACCATGGATTTTGATAACACTGTAATTATAGATAAAGATCGTAACAAGAATAAAATCCGTATAAAAGAAGCAATTTATATTAACCAAAATTTTAATAATTCACTAAATTCAAGATCCGAGTTAGATGAATCAACTAAAAAATATAATGTAATATTTAATAATTTTAATTAAAGTTACCTGATTAAAACATTTTGACAACTAAATATTTAATATATAATATATATCAATTTTTGTCTATATAATTTCAACTATTACCATTATAATAATTATTTTAATTTGTATGGACAGTTCTTTATTATATATTTTCTCGATAAATGTATAGGTAATTTCTTTCTATGTTATAAAATTATATTAATAATTTATTGATTATAATCTTGAATTTATTTAGACTTGAAAATGCATAAATAATGCGAAACGTTGTCTTCATCGTAAAATAAATAATTAAATATTGCTGGATAGTGAATATAATTCTTTATTAATTGTATATATACCAGTGATCATCAATCAACTTATTATTTATCAGGTTAAGGTTTTGTTGCAATTGCATGTTATTCTTCTACCCTACACTATATAGTGTAGGTTAATGGTGCAAAAGAACGCGCCTTGTGTCTAGATGCTACTAGTTGATTCCATATCCATAAAATACTGTGTATCCTGGATTTCGGCCCTACAATGGACTATGAGGTTTTTTTGTTTTGTGTTCAAATTTATATGAAGCAAGTCAAGCACTTCATCGCTTGCTTTTGGTGGGTATGTTTCCGTGTGCCGTGCGGTTCATGTTGATGGAATGAATACGAGAGGAGAAGTTTGTTGATGAAATGCATACGAGAGATGTTTGTAGGTAGAAGATTTTGTTTAAATAGCAGTTTGGATGCGGGATTAAGCGTTCTTGTATGTTACATAAGGCCATAATAGGTTTTGGTGTAGCTAATAGAAAGTATGAAATTTAGTCTGTTGTTTTTTCAGCAGAATTAGTTATCGTGATAGGTTTTCTGTTCGTATTATGTAGGTCATTAGGTCGGATATATTTTCTTGGTTAAAACCAGTGATTTCAACTACTTTTTTGCCAACAAAAGGTAAATTATTGATAGATCGAATCTTTTTTATCTCTAAATGAATCTTTCTAAAATCTCAAATTATTCAATAATATCCTTTGCCAAATAACCTTGTCGAATTTGGTTAGAATTGCGCTACTCTATCATATGGCTGTTTTCTAACAAAAATTAAGTTTTTGTTAGAAAACTTTTTTATTTCTGAAGATATCTTTACCGAATTCCATATTATTCAATCATATTTACTAGTGATGTGCGGTTCCGGGTTTTTGAAGAACCGGTTCTACCGAGTCCGGTTCTCAGAAGAACCGGGTATTTCGACCGGTTCCGGTTCCCAACATACGTACGTACGTACGTACGTTTTTTTTTATTTCTTATTCATTATCCTATATAATAAGGCGTGTGCTTTTGCAGCTATCCAAGTCAAGGGTAGTTACCCCGAGCTTATGTATCGGACCCATACAGGGTAAAAGCATGTATTTGACGTTTTTTATTTCTTATTCATTATCCTATATAATAAGGCGTGTGCTTTTGCAGCTATCCAAGTCAAGGGTACTTACCCCTAGCTTATGTATCTGACCCATACAGGGTAAAAGCATGTATTTGACATGAAATGGATTTTGTCTCAACTGCAACTGTGATAAAAGAAATTAATTGAATCCGAGTAGTCCTAATATTTCGACAAAAATCTCTTTTCCAATTGGAAGAAGTGTGAATTTAATTGAGGTGAATGAGGTGAAAACTGAAAACACAATGGAACATCGTCGAACGCACGAACTTCTTCTAGCAAATAAAAGCTTTACTTGTGCGCTATCCAGGTCAGGATCGGCCATCGATAAATTGCCAGGTTATGCGTTAACCTACATATATGGGGTAGCATTGTTGTTTTATTGCGTGTTATTTCACTAACTTATACAGGTTAAGAAAAGCAAAAGAACGCGCTCATATTTTGTCTTATCGTTTTTGGAAAGCAGAGGAACTTTATGATCGCATTTTGGAAAGCAGTAGAACTTTATAATCGCATTTTTTTTAAAGAATTATGTATTTACTGTCAATTCTTCGCACAAAGTCGGTATGTGTGCGTTATTATTTTCATTTTGCAATACCTTTACGCTGCTACAAACATTAAGAGAATTTAGAAAAGAACTGTTTAATAGATTGCGAAATGTTGATAATTAAAATTGAAACATAATGCAATTTAGCAAAGTGTTCGAGAAAAAAAACTACACATAACAATATAAATAAAATTAATTATTTATTTCATGTTGTTTAATAAAAAAAAAGTAAAAAATGAGATTGATTTCTAAGTAGTAACACAGATATGTTATTAGATAACCAAAATAAATATAAATATAGTCTTCCGGTCCGAGTTAAAGCGATGCCTTTCATGTGCTAGCGTGTCCAAAGAACCGTCAATTTTCCGATCCGGTCCGATTTAGTCGGCTTACAAGGTTTTTTTTTTTAAATCAATTTTCGGCTATAGTGAAATCAATTGCCGGTTTTGAGTTTCGATTCTTCTGGAACCGACCGATTGGATCGGTCGGGTCGCTTCCTGTTAGGAACCGCTTCCGCGGTTCCGATTCCACGGTTCTGTGCAACACTAATATTTACGGCTAAATCACACTCCTGAATATGGTTGAAATCGGCCCACTATTTCATAAACCTCTCATAGGAACAGTGAAATCGGAACAAGTTTAACTACTAATTTCAAAGTAGCAAGTGCGGGCAACCGGTACAGGGGGCGACCGGTAGCGCAATGTGTTGAGGCATCAGTCTCATGTTTGACTACCGGTGTTTCGGGCTCGAATCCCGTCCACGCCGATATTCGTGGCCATGGATGTGCAGGAGGTGCATGCTGGCAACTGCATTCTCCGAAACCAGTTTATGCCAACGAGACGTCAACTGGGCCACATGGAACAGTTGACGCGCTATGTCCCACAAGGGGTTAGGGCAATTGAGTAAGTGCACCACAAATCAAAACGTTAGTTCTGTTGTCTTATTTTGAAGTCTGTTACTGCACCAAAGAAAGTATATTGATGTTTGCAACTGCCGGAGCTGGAGTTAAGTTGAATTGCGATGATGGTTTTTGATTATTGGTGTTGTCATAGGTGTCAGGTGTCAGGAGTGTGCGGCATAGAAGATGATTTCTGGCCCTTATTTTCACACAGATTCGCAGTGAAGCAAGGGCTTCATAAGTTATGATGAGACAGGCCAGAGTAGTTTATCGAATGGCATCATTCATCGCAACAATTACATTTCACAGAAATAGAATTGCGGTGAAGTGACCTGTTGCAAACGCAGTAAATCCAGGCATCTGGATTGGTTTCAGTACCGGCGCGGTGTAGGAGTAGCGCCGAAATGTGATGCTCCCAATTCGCATAAAGGACAGTCTCGTAAAATATGACACACACATACATCTTCTTCATTTTCGCATTGGTTTGGAAGCTCTTGGCCGTAAAACTTGTAAAACGGGTCATTCCGGTACGTAGAACAGGCTGCCGCAGCTTTAGTCGAACTTATCGTTAGTGGAATTTTTCACCTTCTCTGGAAACTTCCGGGGTACTCTTAGCGAGATAATGCAGCATGCGCTATCTCTGCCGACAAACTGGATTAATAGATGTGGCCATAGCAAAACCAATATTGTTCTATTTACTAGGAAACGCAGCATTCCTCCAATAGTGCCTCCCTATCTTGGAGGGGGTAAGATTTGCGTTTCCGGATGGTGCTAACTTCCTTAGCCTTATACTGGACAGGAAGCTAAACTGGAAATCTAACATTAAGAAGCGCACGAACAAAAACCACCATAGTGCTCTATTGCTGTAGGAAGATTATAGGTAAAATTTGGGGCCTTAAACCCAAGATATTGTATTGGCTCTATGTTCCTACTACTTTGCCTTAACCCCTAGTGGGGCATCAGTTACTCCTGCGCGCCTTCATTTTGGGCAAAGGAACGGAACTGCCCCCACTACTTACCAGCTACCACTCTTTTGCCACAGATCACCGCCATGAGGTTTTAGGTCACCCCTTCGTCGGCCGTTATTCGGTTTGCGGTTCCACTTCATGGTATGTCCAGCAATGCAGTTATCACCCTTCCGCAGTGTATGACTTATACCCTGCCATTTTCGCCTTTGTATCAATTCGTGGATTGACATCTGACCAGTACACTGTGATATGATCAAGTGTCTTTATTGAACTGGCTACTAATGAACAGTATAGTACAGGTTAACGGCGGCATGAGTGTGAATGTATTGTATAGGAAATATGATAGTATAATATGCTTGCATGTGACATCATTTTTTGTTTTTTGTTTTTTCACATATCTCTTTTTTCTTTTCTTATTTTCTGTTTACAATTAACCTAATTTTATTTTGAAATAAAGTTCTTTTGACAAATTGAATAATCTGTTTGTTTTGACTGAAGGTCCATTGGATTATGATTTAGCTGGTATCAGAATATAACTTTCAAATACCGCCCTTCTTATTCTATTTAACAATATTTTTTTTTATTATTATGGAGCATATCTATCAGGCGTCTTGATGATGCGTCCCCGTCTTGTAACTCTTTGGTTGGTTGATGGTTCGACTGTTACTGGAATCGTCGTTGGTTCGACTCGCGGGGATGATTGATCACCTTCGCCTTGGATATCTGGTGGCCCGATTAATGGTGTGCTTGAATTGATGAAACTAGTACCGGACTACCCATTTCAATTGGTTTCATCAGACATTTTTAAATTTCGAGGAGAAGATTTTCTACTGATTGCAGATCACTACTCGGGTTTCATGGACTTCAGAAAACTGAAATCGTCGAAATCATCAGAAGTCATTTTATTGCTTCGTCAGTGGTTTTCAGTACACGGAATACCAGAAATCTTCGAGTCAGATGGTGGACCACAATACCGAGCACCGGATCTCTTCGCCACATTATGCACGATCGAACGGCTTTGCGGAACGGAACGTTCAGACCGCCAAGAGCTTGCTAAAGAAATGTTACTTGGACGAAACCGATATCTATTTAGCATTACTGATGTTGCGGAACACGGACCGCAATGAAGTGCTCAAGTCGCCTGCACAACGGTTATTCAGTCGGTCAACCAGATCGACTATACCGATAGCCAGAAAGAAGTTGCATCCGAGAATCGTCGAAAATATGACAGACGAGCTCACTCACTTGCGTAAAATCGAAAAACATTACTTCGATAGGGTTTCGACGCAGGTGGAACCGCTGAAAAAATGCGAACGAGTTCAAATGCAAACAGCACACCGAAACTGGATCACTGGGACTGTAATGGACCAAACGCTGAATCCAAGGTCAGTTATAATTCAAACCGCCACAATACGTCAGTCAACAAACAGCTGGCCAAGACAACACAATAAAATTTAAACGGATGCCCAAACAGTCGAGCCTCCAGATGTTCCCGGGGGAAGCAATTCAAGCACACCATTAATCGGGCCACCAGATATCCAAGGCGAAGGTGATGAATCATCCCCGCGAGTCGAACCAACGACGATTCCAGTAACAGTCGAACCATCAACCAACCAAAGAGTTACATGACGGGGACGCATCATCAAGACGCCTGATAGATATGCGCACTTCTTTACTTGTGCCTTCAGTTTTAAGACGAAACTGTCGATCGGCTCGTTTTCCTGCTGCTTCATGCGATGAAATGTGTATCGTTCGAATGTTTTGTTTTTTGCTGGCACAAACTGATCCGTCAACTTCTTTTTCACGTTTTCCAGATTTTTCGGAAATGATACCGTAAATTCTAAACTTTTTTATTATCTGCAATCCCTCGCGACCAATGCAGCTGATTAAGTTTACCAGTTGAATCTATTCGGCTTCTTTGTTAATTTTTGTCGCTACGCAATAATTCTCGTACAATTCTATCCATTCGCTCCATTCCACGGACATGTCGATGTCGTTGTTCACGGATAATGTTTTTAGTGGTGTCAACCCGGCCATGTTGTATGCGCCCGTCGTTCACTTGTTACTTTTTTTATACCCTAGACTTATAGTATAGGGTATATTGTTTTTGTCACGACGGAAATATGTAACACCTTAATGGAGGCTCCGGAGGTATAGCAATGTATATATATAAATGATAAGGGTCACCTCCTGATTCGATTTAGCCATGTCTGTCCGTCTGTCTGTCTGTCTGTTCGTCTGTCTGTCCGTTCGCACGATAACTTTCGATAAAATGAAGCTAGAGCCTTGAAATTTTGGTCAAATGTTGGAAGTGTGATCTAGTTGGATGGTATTGAAAATGGGCATGATCAGGCCAAGAGAACGCCTACCTCCCCTACATATGTAAAATACATAAATGTATCTATAACTCCCGATTAAATAAACATGAAAAGCTCTAGCTTTGGTAGATTACTCATGAGGGTAATCTCATACTCTCCTGGGAAAATAAAACTGATAAGTTGAAAACTAACGGTAATTTTCTTACAAAGAACCCCGTACTACCCTACTTTTCAGGTTTTTTGTCTATAACTCCTGAATCAATTGACGTAGACACCTGATTTTTGGCGTGTAACCTTGAAGTGAGAAGCTGCTTAAGATTATGTAAGTTGGGCATAATCAGATCAAAGGAACGCCTACCTCCCCTACAAATTTCCAAAAATTAAATATTATTTAAATTACGATAACTTTCGAAAAAATGATACTAGCAAGTTGAAAATTTTAAAGAATGTTGCCAATAAGACCTACTTAGTTGGTATTGAAAATGGGCAAGATCCGACTCACGGAACCCCCACCTCCCCTACAAATGAAATTTCAAATAAGCGATAACTTTTGATAGAATGAAGCCAGCAACTTGAAATTTTGGTCAAATGTTGAGTCCCCTGAAAATGAAACTTAAAATAAGCGATAACTTACGACAAAATAAAGCTAGCGACTTGAAATTTTGGTCAAATGTTTGTAGTATGATCCAGTCGACTAATATTGAAAATACGTAAAATCCGACCATCGAAACCCCTACTTCCCCTACTAAAGAAACTTCAAATAAGCGATAACTTTCGATAGAATGAAGCTAGAGACTTGAAATTTTGTTTAAATGTTTGTAGGGGGATCTAATTGGTTGATGGAAATGCTAGGCAAGATCCGAGTCAAGGAACCCCTACCTCCCCTACAAGTGAAACTTCAAATAAGCGTTAATTTTCGATAGAATGAAGCTAGCGACTTGAAAAATTGGATAAATATTAGTAGAATTAGTTAGTTAATTGATTTTGAGAATGGTCAAGATCCCACTGAATGAGTGCCAACCTCCCCTATGAACTGGCCATATAAGAGACCCACTTTTAATGCATATGGTCGTTGCCAATTGGGACTTTTGGTATCACCACTAGGTCTGTACAAGTCTAGGGTATATACGGTTTTTATTGTTTATTTTCTATGTGTTTCGTGCGATGCCCCTTTATTTTCTCTCTCGGCAAAACTTTCATTACTTTATTTTTTTCTTGAATTTACTCTGATTTATCTTATTATATTCTAGAAACTTTAAATAGACTGGAGTGGATCCCACTTCTGATACCATGTGATATGATCAAGTGTCTTTATTGAACTAGCTACTAATGAACAGTATAGTACAGATTAACGGGTAACGACGGCATGAGTGTGAATGTATTGTATAGGAAATATGATAGTATAATATGCTTGCATGTGACGCCTTAGTTCTTCATTTAATATTGATTCGGGCGTAAACTTGCAGCTTTCTGGTAACACAAACTTGATTCGACCATGGAGTCTGTGGGAAATAAGGGGGTTCGCCTTTATCGAACTCGCTGAAAATATATACCGACGGTTCTAAGACTGCTGAAAGTGTGGGTTGCGAGGTATACTACTTTGCCTTAACCCCTAGTGGGACATAGCGCGTCAACTACTCCTGCGCGCCATCATACTCTGTTCTGGGCAATGGGGCGCAACTCCCTAAAAGACTTACCCAGTGCCTGACACTCCTTTGTCACAGATCGACGCCATGTGATTCGAGGACCCCCTCTTGGTCGGCCTTGGTTGGAAATGGGGTTCCATTTCATGGCATGTAAAGCAATGCAGTTATCACTCTTCCGCAATCTGTGACCTATCCACTGCCATTTTCGCCTGCGTATCAATTCGTCGATTAGCATCTCACCCGTACGCCGACTTAGCTCTTCATTTGATATTGTTTCGGGCCAGAATATTCTTAAAATTCGACGAAGACATGAGTTGACGAAAATTTGCAGCTTTCTGATAATACTTACGGAAACGTTCCAAGCAGAGACGCTACAGGGAGCGAAACAGGCCCAGCTTGGTCTTGATGCTGAGATAACTGCTCTGCCAGATTTTGGACAGCATGCCGTATGCGCATTTAGCCTGGTTGATACGACGAGCGATGTCCTGCTCCGTACCACCATTTTCAGCAACAATGCTACCCAGGTAGACGAAGTTGTCCACCTTCTCCATGTTGAAATTTGTTTTGTTGATTTAGAATATGAATTTGTCAAACTTTTTCATATAAATATAACTTAGATTCGGAATACTGAACATAAATATATGTACGTACGTGTAATCTAAGCGCTTGTTTTTCCTTTAGTATATTTCAACGTAACGCTCGTAAAACTCAACAGGTTATGCGCCCAATATGATGATTAAATAAACAAATTGTGCAGCAGCTTTGAATGATTACGAAATTCGGATACAAAACAAAAACATCTGCATCGTTTGTAATCGTTTTGTGAATTTAGCGGATAGTCATTGGAAAGGAATATCAACGTTATTACGAAGTTTTTCATCATGGATTCAGAATCAATGAAAATTGAAAAATTGCAAGGAGCATCGCAATTTATTAGCTGGAAGTTTCAACTAAGTACGTGTTGCTTTGGCTGCGAAAGAGATTTTCGGTGTTGTAAATGGCACTGAAACAAAGCCAGAGGTTCCGGCGCAAATAAGTAAAGTAGTGGAATGGTCGAAAAAGGATGCACGAACACAAAATATCATTGTTTCTGCACTTGGATCAAAGACAATTGTTCATGTTATCAATTGCGAGACGTCCAAGGAAATGTGGGACAAATTGATTTCAATTTTTGAGCAGTCAAATGAAATCGGTAAGTCGCAGTTACAACAACAGTTTTTCTCTTTTGCTAAGGAACCAAGCGACGACATGGCAACACACATTCCAAAAATGGAATTGCTAGTACATCAGATGAAAAACATGAAAATTCCAATTGATGATTCCATGGTAATTGTACGTTTACTGATGACATTACCAACGGATTATCGGCATTTTTTCAGTGCATGGGATTCGACACAAACGAGCAAGCAGACACTTTCTCACTTGAAGAGTCGTTTAATGGTGGAAGAAAGTCGTTTGAACACAGGTGCTGAATCGAGTGAAGCATTTTTGGCAAAGAAAAAGTAGTCGAACCAAAAGTTGGACCAAAATTCGAATCATAACTCAAAAGGGAAGAAACAAAAGGGATGTTTTAAATGTGGTTCACTGGGTCGTTGGAAGCGGGACTGCACTGCTTCAAAGCCATCGAAGGAGAAGAAATCTACTTCAGGCAAAGATGGAAAGAAGGCGGGCAGCAAAGTGTTCTTCAGTAATTTTAATATGTGCACATCGGCAAGAGATATTTGGTACAGTAATTCAGGAGCAACGGATCACATGAGCAAAAATCGAGAATGGTTTCGAGATTACATTGAATTAAGCACACCAAAGAGCATCACACTGGGAAATGGCCACAAAATTCATGCAATTGGTTGTGGGAATATCGATATTTTGTCATATAATGGCACAAAATGGATTGGGAAGACTCTGGCTAATGCATTGTTTGTACCTGACTTATGTGCTAATTTATTTTCGGAGTCAAAAGTACTGGATAATGATCATGAAATTAATTCTCGCCAAAGTGAACTTCAAGTTTTGGATGGCAACAATATCGTAGCAGTGGGAGCACGACGTTGTTTCAAGTAATCACTCAGGGGCAATCGACAGTCAATCTGACTATCAAGAAAAAATCGTTGTAACTTTGGCATGAGCGACTAGACACTAAAATGTTGCACATGTACGGGAAATTTTGCGGAAACATGAAGTGGATTTCATTGACGAGAATTTTGATTGTGACGGCTGTGCTATGGGCAAAATGCATCGATCGAGTTTCAGTTTACGTCCAGAAAGGCGGTGAATTTATCAGCAAGGAAATGACAAAATTCATGGAGCAAAATGGAATTGAGCATCTGCGCAGCATCAAATATACACCGGAACAGAATGGTTGTGCGGAGCGCGAGATGCGCACGATAACTGAATCGGCACGTTCTATGCTATATGCCAAGGAACTCAACATACGACTTTGGGAAGAAGCAGTTAACTCGGCTGTGTTTATTTTGAACCGAACAGCACAATCAAGGGAAAATCGCCATATGAACTTTGGTATGGAAAATCACTTGAAATTCAAGATTTTCGAATTTTCGGATCGGAGGCTTTTGTGCATATACCCAAGCAATGTAGACGAAAACTTGATGCAAAGGCCAAGAAATGCATTTTCGTTGGATATGATGAACATGTGAAAAGTTTTCGAGTGCTTGATACAAACACGAACAAAGTGGAAGTAGTACTTGATGTAAAGTTTCTATTGAACGAATTTTCGAGTAATAGAAATGAAAATTTGAATGATGACAAAGGAGATAACGTGACGATTACAAACGATTCGAATTACATTGAGGAGTCACGACAAAAAGAATTGATTGCCGTTAATACAAGCAATCGAGGCGCCACAAGAAAGATCACAACTCGTCTCGCTGACATTCATGAAAACAATATATTTTGGACACTTGTTTACGTGGTCGTTCGGAGCAAAATAGTTTGTTGGCGATGGCAGTGTTGACCATTTTTGAGGAGCCACAAACATACGAACAGGCAGTTAATTCGGCTGAGAGGAATGAGTGGATTAAGGCGATTCGCAAAGAATATAATTCACTTGTGAAAAATGAAACATGGAATTTAGTCGAGAAACCGAAAGGACAAAAATTGATCGACAATAAATGGGTATTCAAACTCAAAAGAAACCCAGATGATTCGATTGAGCGACATAAAGCGCGACTTGTAGGCAAATGATTCAGACAAGAATATGGGATTGATTACGAAGAAACATTTAGTCCGGTGGTGCGATACACATCCATTCGCACACTGTTAGCAATTGCTGCACAATATCAAATGAAGATAAAACAGTTTGATGTAAAAACTGCATTTCTGTATGGTGAACTCAAAGAAGATGTTTACATGAAGGAACCAATCGGTTTGGATGACAACACAGGGAGAGTGTGCAAGTTACGGGAGAGCTTGTATGGTTTGAAACAAGCATCGAGATGCTGGAATACGAATCAAATTTAAGTCATTTATTGGAGAATTTGGATTCAAAGTCAGTAAATTTGATCCGTGTGTGTTCATTTGCATCAAGGACAATGACACGATTATACTGGCCATTTATGTGGACGATGGACTTGTGATTGGAAACAATAAAGAAGGAATTGATTCGGTGATCAAGCATTTGCAACAGCAATTTCAAATTAAAACAATGGAGCTTGGTTGTTTTCTTAGAATCGAAATTCAACGAATGGATGACGGCTCATTATTTTTGCATCAGGAGAGCTATGCACGAAGAGTGTTGAACAAGTTTTCAATGATGGAATGCAATGCAGTGGACATGCCGGCGGATCCAAATCAGGTACTTTCTAAATTTGAAGATTCGGAACAAGTAAACTACCCTTATAGACGATTGGTTGGCACACTAATGTATTTGGCAATAAGCACGAGAGCAGACATTGCTTATGCAGTTGGAAATGTTAGCCGCTATCTTGAAAAACCAACACAAGCGCACGTAGATGCATTCAAGCGTATATTAAAGTATATCAAAGGTACTGTTGGTTATTGAATAGAGGCAAACATCAAATTATTGGCTACAGTGACGCTGATTTTGCTGGTCACATAGATTCAAGGGGGGCAACGACAGGTTATACTTTTTTGATCGGTAATTGAACAGTCAGCTGGTGTTCAGAATTGCAAGAATCGGTAAGCATATCCACAAAGGAGTCTGAGTACATTGCGGCATCCGAAGTAACAAGAGAGCTTATTTGGTTAAATAGTTTGACAAATGAGTTGACACAAGCAGAATTCAAAGTACCAATTATAAGCATCAACAATCAATCGGCAGTTCGTTTGGCAAAGAATCCAGTTAGCCATAAACGAAGCAAACATATTGATGTTAGATATCATTTTATTCGCGAGAAGATGAACGAAGGTATTCTAACATTAGAAGACATTCGAAGTGAGGATCAGATCGCTGATGTTTTTACAAAGGCATTATCGAAGAATCGTTTTCAGGAACTGCGATTGAAATTAGGCATTGGAAACATTGAATAATTACTGATTGTTTTAGTGTGGGAATATGTACAACAAAAAGTGGGAGTGTTGAGATTTGTTTTGTTGATTTAGAATATGAATATATCCCACATAGTACACAGCGAATATAGCTGTCAAACTTTTTCATATAAATCTAACTTCGATTCGGAATACTGATCAGAAATATATGTACGTGTAATCTAAGCGCTTGTTTTTCCTTTAGTATATTTCAACGTAAAGCTCGTAAAACTTAAAACTCCACAGACTGCCCATTAATATTGATGGCAATAGGTGTCGGATTTCTTTCTCGCAATGGCGGGCTAAGAACCTTGGTCTTGTTGGTATTAATCTTTAGCCCAACCTTGCTTGCCTCCCTCTCGAGATCTAACGCCATTGCGGACAGATCCATGATTTTGTGGGAGAGTGGGCATACGTCGTCAGCGTAGTCAAGATGTTGTAGGTAAGACGTCAAAGTTCACTGAATTCCTCTGTCGAGTCCGGATAGGGCTGCATGCAACACATCGCCGATCAAAATGAGGAATAGGATCGGTGAGAGGATGCTCCCCTGCCGAACTCCACTGCGAATTTCAAAGTCCCCCGACACCTTACCTTTATGCAGAACGCGACATTTAGCGCTGCTCTTCATCAATTGTACTTTCTAAGTGGGCCTTTAGTCTTTCCAGGACTATTTTAGCTATTATCTTGGCAACGGCAGGAAGCATACAAATGCCTCTCCAATTATTGCAGTCTGTGAGGCTACCCTTCTTTGGAAGTTTGATGATCAAACCTTCCTTCCACTCAGTGGGAAAGGTCTCTGTATTCCACGCTGTATCAACATGTAGGTGCAGCAAATCGGCAGTTACGCTTGGCGCTGCTTGATAAAGTTCAGCAGGGATACCGTCAAGTCCGGCGGCCTTTCCTCGTTTTAGTGCAATAATTGCAGTGACTATATCCTCTTTAGTCGGGGCAGTGGACCGTATACGCACATTTTGATGGTTAGCTAAATTATGTATATGAGGGGGAACTTCACCAGATGACGGTTCAAGACCGCGACGTAGCTTTCCATCACTATCCTTCACCGAATGTTGGCAGGAGTTACGACCACCTGTAAACTCCTTGATGACACCGTATACGACGTTTAAGTTGTTACTTCTTGCGGCTTCTTCTGCTGAGGCTAAAAGAGAATTCGCATAAACTCTTTTATCGCGTCGCACACTACGCTGATCTTCTCGAGCTTTCTGACGGTAAAGGAGTTCGATGCTGCTTCAATTGTCGTTTGATGCTGCAGCCAAACGTACCTTCAGCTCCTTTCTTTCAACAATCCGCAGCCATGAAGCGTCGGATATCTAGGGCTTATTCCGGCAATCCGTGTTTGTTCCAAGGATGGTATCTGCGCTATCAATGCACGCATTTTTTATGGCATCCCAGTTTTCGTGTATGTCACTGTCTGGGTGACTAGTTATCTCAGCTGCTTTTTGGGCAAGATAGTCATTATAGTATTTTGTTGTAAGAGAGCTGGATTTTTTAATCGAGCGGTGTTGAATTTGCGGCCCCTGGATTTTTCGTCACTAGGGCGACACACGGCTGCAATACGCAATCGAACATTAGCGATCATAAGATAGTGGTCTCTTCCCATCCCAAAATCGGCACCCTTCTTGTTTCGCACTTCCAAGAGGCAACTCTTGAATCTTTTACTAATTGCAAAATGGTCGATCTGATTTTGTGTTCTGCGCCGATCAACAGAGGACCAACTGATTTTGTGGTGGTCCTTATGCTCAAACATAGTACCACCGATGAAGAGACTGTGAAAGTTGCAGAACTCTAGAAATCTTTCACCGTTGTCATTACGATCACCAAGACCGTGTCCCCCACCACATGTTTGAGCCCATAGTTATCAGCGCCAACTTTCGCATTCAAATCACCCATAACCATTATAATGTCACCTTTAGGTGTTCTGGTCTGAACGGCGTTTAGTTCCTCGTAGAAGGAGTCTTTTGCCAAGACATTGTCGGGTTCAGTAGGGGCATAACATTGTATTATTGAGATGTTCCGCATTTTGGTCCGAAACCTGGCGGTCAAGATTCTGTCAGAGACCGGTAGCTTTACTGGAGTACAGCATTACAGTGGTGCCCGTTGGAGAGATAAATTCTCCGCTGTTCCATCATCTTATCTCACTAACACCTAATATGTTTAATTTGTACCTCAGAAATTCACTCTCTAATTGAAGAAATCGTGCGTTCTGGGGACCTTCTGATCCATTGTCCAGAAGAGTACGCACATTCCAGAATCCAATCTTTGTCATTGTCTGTTACGATAGCCAAAAGTCGTAACCGTTGAGTCAGTCCTTATCCGAGGCATAGTTGACGTTTCGTTAGCATATAAAGATTTCGGATAGTGCAAGTTGCTGGCATACACATCCTGTTCTTTGATTGTCGGTTTTGACGACAGGCCCTCAAAGGGAAAGGCCGTGGTATTATTTTTACACCCCACACCACAGGTGGAAGATTTACCTCAACCAAATCATCGCACCGCCATCACTGGCGGCTTGACGTTGGTTAGCAATGGTCAGTGACCACTACCGTTCCAGGGGCGCCCACCCGGAGGACTATGGAAGAGGATGCCCCGTCCATCTTGATCGCAAACGACCCCGAAAATTCGCCGTAGAACTTTAAGTTCAAATGTGTCTATGTCTAGCATGTTTCTAGAGGCTTGAGTTAGGGTCCATGCTTCGCAGCCATAGCATAGCACTGGGCCTATAATATTGTAGTTTTGTACACGCGGAGCTTCGTGTTTCTGTGTACATGCTTCGATTTCATTATGGGGAGAACCGAGAAAAAAGTCTTATTAGCTAACTGTATCCGTCGCTTGATTTTGTCAGTTTCGTTGGCGTCTCTTGACAAGCTGTATATGTATATGAAGTCATTCACGAACTCGATGTTGAGGTCCCCCACATTGATGCTCGGTTGTGCAGGTGTCCTTGTCGTCGATTGCAACATTATGTATTTTAGTTGTACCCTCGTTGATACGTAGTCCAACTTCTTTTGCGGTGGTATCGAGCGTATGTAGAAGTTCTTCTGCGTCGGCCAATCTTCGGGACATGATGTTGATGCCGTCGGCGTACGGTGCTAATTGTGTCGACTTGATGAGTAGCGTCTGGCTGTTGTCCATATTCATGGCCCGAATAACGTATTCCAGTGCTAGGTTGAAGAGCGTCGGTGCCAGTCCATCGCCCTGTTTCAAACCAGTGCGTGTTTCAAATAGATCAGTAAGTCTATTATTTATCCTGACTTGTGAGACGGAGTTGGTCATCGTCATCTTAGTCAGTCGCACTAATTTGGCCGGTATACCAAATTGCAGCATGATGTTGTACAGTACTCCACGATCGATACTGTCGTATGCCTGCTTGAAGTCGACAAATATTTGGTATACGTTTACGTTGTATTCCCAGCACTTCTGGAGTATCAGTTTGACCATAAAGAGCTGATCGGTTGTGGAGCGACCAAGTCTGAAACCGCTTTAATATTCGCCAATGAGTCGTTCTGCGTACGGTTTTATTCTATTTTCCAGAATTTCCGTCAAAATTTTATAGGACGCACAAACTAGTGATATGCCCCTGTAGTTCTCACACCGCAGTTTATCTCCCGTTTTGTTAATTGGACATGATGCTTCTGCGCCAATCGTCTGGGATCGCCTCGTTCTCCCATACTCGCAGAAGTAATTGATGTATGGCATTAGCTAGACCCGTTTCACCGAATTTTAACAGTTCAGCTGGAATCTCGTCAGCGCCCGGGGCTTTATTTCATTTTAATGACCGCAACGCGAGATCAACTTCCTCTACTGTCGGGGTTTGTATGGGTGGGCCTAGATCAACGAAATCAAGTCGAGAGCTTCTTGTGTGGGGATGTTAGATGGCAGGTTCAGAAGCTCTTCAAAATAAGAGGCCCATCGTTTATTAATGCCATCGGTGTCGCTGATGATGTTTCCATCCTTGTCCTTACAAAGGCTTGTCCTGGGTTGGTAGCCATTCTTAATTGTATTTTATTTACTAGTTTGTACGCTTGTCTGGTGTTCATATTAGCTAATTAAGTTTTCGTTCATATTCAGCAACTGCTCGTCAAAGTATTTACGTTTCTTACGTCTAATTATTCTATTCGATATTCGCCGTAGCTCATCATATTTTTCTCTTCTGGCTCTGATTTCTCGTTGAATCCATTGTCTGTATGCCTCGTTTTTTCGCGTCAAGTGAATTTTTGCATTCTTCGTCGAACCAGTCATTTCGCGCTCGCCGCACACGACCTTCTCTGCGACATCCCTGATGGTACCCTTGAGTTCTTCCTAGAACCCATGGACGCCTGTGTTGATGATGTTGTATAGCACATAGGCGATAGTCTTTGTTCAAGGGCGGTAGTATACGCCACCGCTGTAGCATCGCTCAGAAGCTTATCAACCGCAAAGATTTTGGGAGGGCTGATTCTCGATTGGTGCACTGAGGAAATTCTACATCTGTAGGACGTCTTCACCAAGTGATGATCTGAGTCGCAGTTTGCTCCTGATAGGAGCGGACATCCATCACACTAGACGCCCATCTCCTGCAAATGACGTGATCAATTTGGTTGACGGTATGTGCGTCTGGAGATTTCCAGGTCTGCTTGTGAATGCGTCGATGCGGGAAACATTTAGAGCTTACGATTAGATTCCTACTGCAGGCGAAGTCGATAAGTCGCTGGCCGTTGTCGTTACATTTTTCATGGAGACTGTGGCCTCCAGTGGTCCCCCGGTGCCAATTTTCATCGCGTTAAAGTCTCCCAGTAATTTGACGTCGTTTGTTGGAAGTGAGTCGAAGAGAGTCCAAGGCGGGCGTAGAACTCGTCTTTTACTGCGTCTTCTTTAACTTCAGTGGGGGCGTGCACATTGATGAGCCAGAGATTGAAGAATCGAGTCTTAATGCGAATGGCACATAGCCGTTCATTTATGGGTTTGAAGTCAGTAATGTGCGGCTTGAGGTGATTGCTTACTATAAATGCTACTCCAAACTTCTTGCGGTTCGATGGATTGCCACTTGTAAAAAGTGTGTATTGTTGTTGTTGTTGTAGCAATGGTCGGAACTCGGTGGTCCTCCAGACAGAGACGGCATTCAATCTCGCTGGACAGACTCATCTTGTTCAGGTGATATCTGACCAGCTGATGGCCAGATAAGTACCCCACTAGGAGTCTTAGGTGGGTTCTACTCATTTGAGTAGTACCCTTGTGAATGAACGGCAATATAAGCTCCTTTGATTGACGTAGCCCTGGAAGGTTATTCCAGTACTGATGACGCAATAGTGCGAACCAATCTGTGATCCGCAGCTTGGCCGAACCCAACCCAAAGACACAGTAAGGCTCAGGTAATGAAAACGACTGGATGATCCTTCTCTAGCAAGTTCATTCGCAGCCTCGTTCCTCTCAATGCACTGGTGGCCTGGCACCCAACACAAGAAGACTCGGTCTTTGGTTGCCAATAGTTGAAGGAGTTCGTAACACTCCTTCACCAGTTTTGAAGAGACCTTATATAAGGAGAGGGCGTTTATAGCTGCTTGGCTGTCTGAGTAGATAGCAATGTGAGCGCCGCGAAGTCCAGTTTCCAAGATTACCCTGGCGCAGACCTCAATGGCGTGGATCTCAGCTTGTAAAACGCTGGGCGGGACTCCGATCGAAATCCTGGTGTTGGGTTCAAAGACACCTACACCAACACCCTGCTCTGTTTTAGACCCATCGGTGAACCACTTAATACATCTAGGGTCTGAACAGGGTATGCCATTTACCCATTCAGAGCGGTCAGGGATGAGGGCTGAAAATTTTCTGCCGAAGCAAACCTCCGTGATCATGTAATGTGATCTCAAGCAGATCTGCACGTCAGAAATTTGATTCAGAATGCTCATGTGACCGCTTTCTTCACTACGCAAGTCGGAAGTTAAACGAAGTCTAAGAGCATTTAGACCTGCTAATTCTTGAATCGTGAATAATCGCCTACAGGGCTGGCGTAGGACAAGTGCGCATAGCTCTAGTGATGCCAAGGCAGGCAAGGCGTTGAAGCTTATTGCACTTCAGTAAGACAGAAAATTGCTGAGTTTTCGGCCACCACACAAGCGCTGCGTAGGTCACCATAGGCCGCACCAGCATGGTGTATAACCACTCAATTATCTTTGGGGTGAGCCCCCATATCCGCCCGAAGAAACTTCTGCAAGCCCACATTGTGCGTGTGGCTTTGCCAAGTATATTATCTATGTGAGTATTCCAGGTGAGTTTCGAGTCTAGAGTTATCCCGAGACATTTAACTTCAGTGGAATAAACTAAGGTCGAGCCGCCTAACGAAATTGGATCCAATGTTATATTTCGTTTTCGTGTGAACGGCACAACGACAGTTTTCTGTGGTTTTACATGTGAGCCCACAGCAACACACCAGTGTAGAACTATGTCAAGGGCCGACCTCATCACCTCCGTGATGGTAGATCCGAATTTGCCCCTGACTATGATAGTTAAATCATCCGCGTACCCGATAGTAAGATAACCGCGCTCATTAAGCATGGAAATCAGCTCGTCTACGACAAGGGACCACAAAAGTGGTGATAGAACGCCACCTTGTGGACAACCCTTTACGGCATTCACGCAAATGGATGTACTGCCTAGAGTTGAGTGAATATCCCGTCCACGGAGCATGGCATCTATCCATGCAATGGTAGCGGGCGGGATGTCCCTGAGTTCCAGTGCTCTGGAAATGCACTCGTAGTCGGTATTATCGAAAGCCCCCTCAAAGTCAAGAAACGCACACAACGCGATTTCCTTATCACTGAGGGACTTTTCGATTCTACTGACAAGGTTATGCAAGGCGGCCACTGTTGACTTACCCTTCGTGTATGCGAATTGCAAACGATGTAGGGGGCTCGACAGTTCCATCTTGTGCCTGAAATGCAAATCAAGCAACTTTTCCATGGTTTAAGGAGGAGGTAAGGCTAATCGGTCTATAGGATTTGGGCATATGTTCCAGCTTATTCCCTGCTTTGGGTATGAAGACCACATTAACTTTCCTCCAAGGTTGTGGTATGTACCCAAGAGTGTAGCTTGCCCTAAAAAGCTCAATTAGCGGAGTTATTATGATCTCCACACTGTTTTGCAACAGAGCGGGGAAGATGCCGTCTACTCCGCGATCTTTAAATGGCTCAAAGGATTATATCACCCATTTTACTTTGGCCATGTCAAAGATAACCCCCGATTAACTGCGAGCCCGGCTTACGGGAACCCGTTGGGGCCTCGCAGTTGGGCGGGGTCACCATCAGACAGTACGGACCCTGAAAATGGGTCTGAAGCAGCAGCGTTAATGTTTCTTTTGGACCTTTAGTATACGAACCGTCTGGTCTCAATAGAAGACCAACCCCGTTTGCTGAGTCTTTGGATAAGGCTTTGTGAAGGTGCGCCGCTTCCGGTAGCGACTGAATGCTTTCACAATGTCTTTTCCAGCATTCTCGTTTGGAATGCCTAATGAGTTTGTTGTACTCGGTGAGAGCAGTTCTGTACTCATCCCATCTATTGAAGCGCTTGGCTTCCTTGAACATCCTCCTAACTTTAGCTCGCTTGCGGGCCAATTCCTCGTTCCACCAGGGTACTTTACGCCCCGACTTCACCGTACGTGAAACGGTACTATCTCTGTAGGAGGAAGTTAAAATTTCCCACACGTGAACCTGGAGAAGAAACCGCTAGCAAGGGTAATGTCGAGTACCTCTGCCCTTGCCGCCGTGACAAAGGTAGGTTTGCACCCCTTGTTCAGGACATTCACATGTTTACACATAAGATAGTCAAGAAGGCGCTTACCTCTATCGTTTATGTCGCTGCTACCCCACACCATGTGGTGCTCGTTCGCATCGCAACCGATCACATAATGCTGGTTAGTACGTCGACAGAAGTCGACGAGCTGCTGTATCTCGAGTGGTGGGATCTCAGCATTGTCAGATGGGAAGTAGGCAGACGCAACTACCACTTTCTGACGACCGTTGAGCGTGGATACTTCCACCAATGCTGCAGATAGATCTCTAGAAATAAAATTAGTTTGTGGCCAGTGGCATGGCGTGAGTTGGAAATGAAGGGAAGCAATACCAATACAACCTTCGAAATATCCAACATAATAGAAAGTATAAATGTATAGAATACAATCACACTTTAGAAATATATACATATGTCCCTCATTGTAAAGGTAGAGCTTCCAGTGTCCGAAAATATTTTTTAATTCAATAATATAAAATATAAATTATATACATATAAATTTAGGAACAAAATACTCGATGTACTATTAAAATAAAATATTCAATACGGTTTTTATTCCCTTCACGGATGTGATAGGGTATATTAACTTTGTCATGAAGTTTGCAACGCACAGAATGTTTCCTTCTGTTCTCCGACCATATAAACTATATATATTCTTGGTCAGTATGATGAGTCGAGTCGATTAAGCTTTGTCCGTCTGTCTGTCTGTCCGTCTGTTTCCATGCAAACTAGTCCCTCAGTTTTAAAGCTATCGAGCTGAATTTTGTAGAGAGCCTTCTTTCTATTGCAGGCAGTATATATGTCGGAATCAATGGAATCGGACCACTACGTCATATAGCTGCCATAGGAACGACCGGTCCAAAAATTCGTCTTTGTTAGAAAAACTTTTTTAGTTCTAAAGATATCTTTTTCAGATTTCACAGGAATCAACAGTATCTATAGCTATCTAATCACATTTACGAATTTGGTTGAAATCGGACCACTACGTCATATAGATGCCATAGGAACGACCGGTCCAAAAATTTGTCTTTGTGAGAAAAACTTTTTTATTTCTGAAGATATCGTTTTTAGAATTCACACTAATGAAAAGTATCTTTAGTTAAATCACATTCACGAATTTGGTTGAAATCAGACCACTATGTCGGTCCAAAATTCGTCTTTGTGAGAAAAACTTTTTTATTTCTAAAGGTATTGTTTTCAAAATTCACATTAATCGATAGTATCTTAAGCGAAATCATATTTCCGAATTTGGCTGAAAGCGGACTACTCGATCATATAGCTGTCATAGGAACGACCGTCCCAAAAGCAAGTTTTTGTCAGAAAAACTTTTTTTATTTCTGAAGGTATCTTTACGAAATTGCATATTATTCAATCGTATTGACTGCTAAGCCACGCTCCTAAATTTGGTTGAAATTGGCCCACTATTTCATATACCTCTTATAGGAACAGTGAAATCGGAACAAGTTTTACTACTAATTTCAAAAAGGCAAATGAATCACAAAACTAGCCGAAGGCTAGCTTGTTTTTTTTTTGTTATAGGTAGACTAAAGATTAAACATATTATGATTTGTAATTCAACTGAATTCTCCTTTCCTTATCAGCGAATTCGTCAATTACTTCGTTGTAAAAATTTTCATGAGACAGATAAGTTTCTGTAGTCCGGATGGCGCAACGGTTAGCACGTTCGCCTTCAACGCACTGGGCCCCGGTTCGATTCCGGGGATTTACGTGTCGGACTATGAGCCCACTCAGCTGTTAAATGAGTACCCATTATGGGGTAAATAACTCGGTTGAGCGTGTTGCTGATCACATACCTCTGCACAAAAACCGTCACGATCTAGAAAATGAGATGATGCTAACTCATCTCGAGGCCGTGGTTCAAATTGGACTGTTGCGCCAGTTATTTATTTTATTTTATTTAGATAAGTTTCTAAGCATCTGTTTATACCCTAGACTTTTAGTATAGGGTATATGGTTTTTTTCTATTGACAATAACGACAAGCCGGATAGTCTTTCCCCTGATGTAAAGTTTCTCAAATAAGTTAAAATCCGGTTGAGTGTTGAGAAACTACGCTCAGCTGACGCACTCGTTACGGGCAAAGTTAAAACCAATTTTAAAAGTCTGTAACTTTGGATAAAACTACTTTCCAAGTTATTTTTATACCCTAGACTTTTAGTATAGGGTATATTGTTTTTGTCACGACGGAAATATGTAAGACCTTAAAGGAGGCTCCGGAGATATAGTAATGTATTTTATATATATAAATGATCAGGGTCACCTCCTGATTCGATTTAGCCATGTCTGTCTGTCCGTCTGTCTGTCTATCCGTTCGCACGATAACTTTCGATAGAATGAAGCTAGAGCCTTGAAATTTTGGCCAAATGTTGGCAGTATTATCTAGTTAGTTGGTATTGAAAATGGGCATGATCAGGCCAACAGAACGCCTACTTCCCCTACGTATGTAACATAATTAAATGTATTTATAACTCCCGATTCAATAAACGTGAAAAGCTCTAGCTTTGGTAGATTTCTTGTGAGGGCAATCTTATGCTCCTTTGGAAAAATAAAATCGATCAGTTGAAAACTAACGCTAATTTTCTTACAAAGAGCCCCGTACTACCCTACTTTTCAGGTTTTTGTCCATAACTCTTGAACCAATTGACTTAGCGGATTTTTGGCATGTAACCCTGAAGTGAGAAGCTATAATCAGATCAAAAGAACGCCTACCTCCTCTACCTCTACCTCTCAAAAAATTAAATATTACTTTAATTACGATAACTTTCGAAAGAATAACACTAGCGAGTTGAATTTGGCAGAACGTTGGTAGTAAAATCTAGTTAGTTGGCGTTGAAAATGAGCAAGATCCGACCCAAAGAACCCCTACCTCCCCTACAAATGAAACTTCAAATAAGCGATAACTTTTGATAGAATGAAGCCAGCGACTTGAAATTTTGGTCAAATATTTGAAGTGAGATTGAGTTAGTTGGAATTAAAGATGGGTTAGATCCGACTTAAGGAACCCCTACCTTCCCTGAAATTTTAAATAAGCGATAATTTACGACAAAATAAAGCAAGCGACTTGAAATTTCAGTCAAATGTTTGTAGTAGTATCCAGTTGGCTAATACTGAAAATACGTAAAATCCGACCAATGAAACCCCTGCTACCCCTACAAATGAAACTTCAAATAAGCGCTAACTTTCGATAGAGTGAAGCTAGAGACCTGCCATTTTTAGGGTTTTGTAGTAAAAACAAAACCCTTATGAAATCGGCCAAATGTCTGTCTGTCCGTCTGTCCATGAAATATCTCACGAACGGCTGAAGCTACATACATGAAATTTTGTAGGAATGTGTAGAATTACAGGGTTATCCATTTTCTCTTTCGGAAAGTAAACTTAAATTAAACACAGTAAATATTTGAATTTCGATGGAATTTTTATTTCATAATAAAGTTTGGATTATGCCATTATACGTGGAATACAATATCTGTCAAATGTCCCCCACGGGACCGCTTGCAGGACTCGATCCTTTTGAGGTAATTTTCGAATACCTTTTCACACATTTCGGGCAATAACTCGGCTAAACCTCGACGGATTTCGTGCTTCAATTGACCAATCGTCGTGGGATTGTTCGCATAAACACGGTCCTTCGCATAGCCCCACAAAAAGAAATCTAACGGCGTTAAATCGCAAGACCTTGCTGGCCAAGCCACATCGCCGAATATCGAAATTACGCGTCCTGAGAATTTCTCGCGCAATAAAGCCAAATTTTGTCGCGTGGTGTGGCATGTGGCCCCGTCTTTTTGAAACCACATATTGTCGAGATCCATATCTTTAATGTCCGACCAAAAAAAGTCATGAATCATGGCGCCATAGCGCTGGCCATTGACTGTAACGGCGGCTCCTTCATCGTTTTCGAAGAAAAACGGCCCAATGACGCCGCCGGCCCACAATGCACACCAAACAGTCACTTTTTGCGGGTACAACGGTTTCTCAGCGGTCACTTGCGGTTGCTCACTGCCCCAGATGCGACAATTTTGTTTGTTTACATAGCCGCCGAGCGCGCAAAATGGGCCTCATCGCTAAAGAAGATTTTCTTCGAAAAATCGGCATCGGCGGCCTAACTTCTTCGGGCGGTAGTTTTCTCGTTGTGATTGATTACGATTAAAACAGCGCGTTTCCATTACGAGATTATTTATTTTTCAAAGAAAACAATATTGTTTCGAGAGCTACTTGCTCTCTTCTTCAGTTCTTATTTGGCAAGGTGCCAAATGATTGGCAAGGTGCCAAATAAGAACTGAAGAAGAGAGCAAGTAGCTCTCGAAACAATATTGTTTTCTTTGAAAAATAAATAATCTCGTAATGGAAACGCGCTGTTTTAATCGTAATCGGCGGCCTGCTGTTCGAGGACCCAATCTGAGTACTCACGACGCAATCTGTGATCAGTCGGCTTTAATTCTTGCGTGACTTTATTCAATTTTTTCAAATTTGAAGAAATGGGAAAAGAGGGAGAGGGGAAAATATGTGATCCGAGTTTGTCCCCCCCCCCCTTGCATTTCGAGACCGCTATACTTAGAAATATGAAAATTTACAAAAAGTGGCATTTTAATAGCGTAGAAAACCTAGATTAATAGAATTTTGAAATCTCATCAGAAAAGGTTAATAATAGTACATTTCTATATTTGCAGTTAGCACACCCCTGCACCCCTTAAGCGCACCCTTGGTCAAAAATATTGATGGCCAGTGATAACCAACATCATAGGCAATAATATCTCTTAGTTCCATTACAATCACATAATATTTAATAATAGTACATTCATTCAAATTTTGACATTTTGACACCATCCATACAAAAAATGCACATAACCGGCCTCTGCTACGTACTATGAGTACTGCATACTTGAATATTGTTTGTTGTTTTTCATAAAGTGAATTGGAGTTAACCTTTTCTAAAAGGGTAAAGATTGGTGGAATAGGAGTGGGAGGGGACAGAAGTGGAGGGGGGAGATAGGAGGTAGGAAATGCAGATTCATATTTTTTTCATCTGGTATAGGCAAGTGGGGTATCATGAGAAAGCTACTACCGAGTACATTCCATTTTTTGCGTCTTTATCAAATTTGAAGAAAGGGGAAAAGAGGTAGAGGGGAAAATATGAGATCATAATTTGTCCTACCCCTATTACCATTTCTAGACCGTTACACTTCGAAATTTGAAAACATACAGGAAGGTGGCTTTCAACTAGCACAGAAAACAAAAAATTTTGATATCTTCTCAAAATAGGTTAATAATAGTATATTTCTATAGTTACAGTTAGCACACCCCTGCATTTCTCAAACTCATCCGAGGTTGAAAATATTGATGGCCAACGATAATCAACACCATGTGCAATAATGTCTCTAAGTTTCGTAATAATCACGTAATATTTAATAGTAGTACATTCATTTAGATTTGGCCATTTTGATATCATAAATGCAAAAAATGCACATAAACAGGTCTCTTGTACTACATACTAGTACTACGAGTACAACATACAATACTTGCATATTGCTTTCCGTAGAGCGAATTGGAGCTAACCATTTTCAAAAGGGTAAAGATTGCTGGGATAGGAGGGAGGTATGCTGGTCGCTGATTCTACTTTCTATAATTAGTCAAACAATTTATTTTCAATACTTTTTACGCAAGCTTGCAATTTTCAGTACCGTCTTAACATGAATTGTTAAGCATCTCCAAGAGTAGGACAGTTCATTTCCTATTGGCATGGGACACTACAAAATCCTCGGATTGCGGGCGTAGCCCTCTATTTTCCGGTTTCATTTTTTAAATGTTTGTAGGGTGATCTAATTGGTTGGTGGCAATGATGGGCAAGATCCGATCCCAGGAACCTCTACCACCCCTACAAGTGAAACTTCAAATAAGCGATAACTTTGGATAAAATTAAGCTAGTGACTTGGAATTTTGGTAAAATATTTTTACTGGGATCTAGTTGGTTGTTATTAAAAATGCGCAAGATTCACCAAACGAAACCTCTACCTCCCCTACAAGTGAGACTTCAAATAAGCAATAACTTTCGATAGAATGAAGCTAGCGACTTGAAAAATTCGACAAATATTTGTAGAATGGGTTAGTTAATTGATTTTTAGAATGGCCAAGATCCTCCTGAATGTGTGCCAACCTCCTCAACTGACCGTATAGGAAACAACTCACTTTTAATGCATATAGGCGTTGCCAATTGGTACTTTTGGTATCACCACTAGGTCTGTACAAGTCTAGTTAATGAAGTGAAATACTATCAAATATTTGCGGGTACGTTTCATATAGATTTTGAATCAGTTCATTTGGAAATTTTATTTTGTATGTTTCGAATTTGGAAGTATTCAAAAGCTCTACAAATTTAAATTTTTTTAATGACGAGAAACGCGTAATTATTTCTTGATTAAGAATGTCTATAATTTATGAAAGCAACCGCTTGAATGTTAGTTCGATATTTTCAGAACCATCAACTACGTATCTTCCGCTTTTACGTTGTGGTTGCAAAACGCATATCGAAGAAGTTTCGTTCCAAACAACTGAAAAGGACGATCTGAGGTTTTGGAGCATGTTCAGAAACTCATTAATTTTTGCAGAGCAAAAGCTTATATCGCTTTGCTTGCTTTGAAATATATTTTAAAAATAATATCAGTTTGAGGAAATATTTTTGAAAACATTTTTAACAAAAAAATGAATTGAAAATCATCAAGTAAAACAGCGAGACCACGGGAACTATTAATGGTCTCAGCATCCCAAATATTATCCTCATTATCGATTATACTTTCAAAAAGAACCTTAAGGTTGTCGATATTGTCGTTTATCGTTAAAATTAGTCTTCCGAAATTCCAACGAGTTGGGGCAACTTTTGGAAGTCTTCGTTTCGAAAAAAGAGTCAAGATCAGCGGTACGTTTTGTTGAGTGACTATAAAAACTTGAAAATGCAGTTACTGACTGAAAAAATATTCGACATTCTCGGATTTTATCGCATGACTTAGACAAAACCAGGTTTAAACGATGCGCGAAGCAGTGAATGAAATGAGCATTAGGGAAGGTTTCCTTAACTCGAGCTTGAAGATCATTAATTTCGCCGGCCATAACTGAAGTCTCGAATTAGCTTTGGCAGACAAGTTTGCAGTCATTTGCAAAATTTTGCACTATATCAATGACATGGTCATATAATCGCGCCGCTCCTCGACCGTCGGAAATATTTTTGAAACCTATGAAGGTTTCTTTAGTCTCATTAGACCGAGAAATGTACCTTATGGTAGTTGAGAGTAGAGATGTGTAGTTCACGAACTAACTAGTATATTCGAACTATTCACTTCAATGATCCGAACGAACTGTTCACTAATATATTCACATTTAGTTCGATTCGAACTGGTAGTCAGCTGACCGATTGCAAAGTTTCCGCTGCGGCTCACAATTCAATTCAGTCACATTCACATGCAGGCGAAACTTTCGAACGATTCGTTCGGCAATCATATCAGATCAGCAAGAGCAGTTTCAGTGCTCACTCTCACCGGGGCAAGAATACACGTAGTTCGAATGTGTGGTGTTTTTGCTGCCTACGAACGAATTGCGAGTTCGCAATAAATAACAGATACAGTCGTGTTCGTTGTATGATGATGTCGATGCCGAATGTAATTTACATATTGTACATGCGCAACCGGCATTCGACGGCAACGGCACTGTGTACTGTGTATAGAACAAGAGCGAGCTACGATTCTATTCGATGTCGCGAGAAGAGACGTTGGTGTTTATGTTTATTCGCGAATGATATTACTTTTGAAACTGAAACGTTTTGATTCGACATATCTATTTTATGTACAGTGACTCGCAAAACTGTTCATAAAAAGCTATTGAAATTGATTTTTGGGAAAATCTAAATATTTATTCATAACAAATTAAAAGTTTTTACAAAATAAAATTACTTCAGAAAATAGATTACATTTTAGAGAACCAAAACTTCAAAATAACAGCAATCCTGTTTTCTAAAATTAAAATTAAAAAAGTTGTTTTGTGAACACTTTTGCATCTATCCTGTGACTAACTAAATAGTCCCGTTTTTATTTTATTTATTTAATATTTAGTGTGCCCGCCTTTGGCACGAATTACAGCCTTCACTCTTTTAGGCATACTTCCTAACAAGTTCTCCAAATATTGTGGATCAATCTCATTCCACGCTTGTTGAGCGCGTACCCAAAGTTCTTCGCAGTCTTTTAGAACAGTGTTGCTTGCTACTACTCTTCTTTTCAAATAACCCCACACATTCTCTATAGGATTGAGATCTGGCGATTGTGGCGGCCATTTCAGAGTCTCAATATTATGATCTTGAAGCCATTTGGCCGTTATGCGAGCAGTGTGTTTTGGATCGTTGTCTTGCATAAATAAGCTGTCTCCAGGTTCGCAGCCAAATCTATCAAGACTTGGTAGATATGAGTCCTCTAAGATATTAATATAGTCAGTTGCCCGCATAATTCCGCTTATACGTCTCAAAATACCAACTTGGTTACCTTTGAAACATCCCCAAACCATTAATGAGCCACCTCCAAATTTGAGAGTTTTCTGCAAATTACGTTCTTGTAAGCCAACGGACTTGTTGACCCACGTCCAGTGTCGCCCATCTGAACATAACCTGTTTATTTTTGACTCGTCAGACCATGTAACCAACTTCCATTGTTCTGGCGTCCAGTCTTTGTATTTTCTGGCAAATTGAAGCCTCGCCTTTTTATGGCGGTCGGTTAAAAGTGGTTTTTTTACCTTTGCTTTAAAATTTGATTTAAGGCATCTTCGAACAGTATCATTGGAAACTGTAACATTTAAATTGGTTCGGATTACCTTGTTGGCTTGTACAGCTGTATCTACCGCTTCAGTCATAATCAATCTTTTGATACAACGCTTTATCTCCGGAGATAACTTACTTGGTCGCCCACCAGCGTTCGTTTCGAGAAAATCTTCTACCGTTTTCCTTATTTTGCTTATGAATCCTATTGACACAGAGTACTTTTTAGCAATTTTTCGAACTGAGTACTTCTTTTGAAGATCGCAAACAATTGCTGCCTTCACGTTCTCTTGGATAGCTTTTGGCATTTTTCCTTTAGGTTAGTTTTCGTTTCTATTAGATTAATTTAAATTATTTCCTCTTGTTAAAACATAATAATTTACTAACTCACCGTAATATCAACTAAAAATTATTTTTTTTTTCTTTTATTTAAAATATTCCGTCAAGCACGCAAAACTGTTCACGTGACTGCAACAAAACAACTGTAAAAAAATAAACTCTTTCCAAAACTATTCGCACAAAATTTCCATGAAGTATCGCGTTACATGATTTCCAAGAATATGTAAGGGTACAGTTTCTTAGAAAACCCAGTTGTTCTGCTTGTACATAAAAAACGTGGAAATTTTCATTTTTATGAACAGTTTTGCGAGTCACTGTAGGTGCAAATCAAACAAAGCTTACGAACGACGCATTTTTATACTCTAGATGAAATCTGAGAGTATTATAAGTTTGCCACAAAGTTTGTAACGCTAAGAAATAAGGCTCGCAGAAAAAAATGAATGATACAGAAGTTCATATTATCACTCGAATATCTCAAAACCGGATGTCCGTCTGTCCGTCTGTCCGTCCGTCCGTCCGTGACCTCTCTAGCTCGAGAACGCGTTGAGCTATGAAGTTCAAATTTTGCACACGTTATTTTTGACAAAAAAATGAAGGCTAAGTTCGTGAACGGGCTAAATCGCTCCACCCCTTCTACCCCCTCCCATACAAAATGACACATTTTTGAAAATTTACGATAATCAGATTTTCTCAGAAACTATAAAACATATTGCTTTGAAATTTTTAATATATCACTTTTATGATAATTGTAACCTAAGTTATAAAACTTATTGTAATCCTCACCCTCCTTCTACCCCCTCCCATACAAACTGCACTATTTCATGAAATACGTTAAGCCAATTTACTCAGTACGTATACAATTTATCGGGCTGAAATTTTGTACTTAACACTTAATTAACAATATCAGTTAGATTCAAAAAAAATAATCGATTACCCTTACTCCGTCTACCCCCTCCCATACAAAATGACACATTTTTGATAATTTACAATAATCAGATTTTCTCAGAAACTATAAAACATCTTGCTTTGAAATTTTGAATATATCACTTTTATGATAATTGTAACCTACATTATAAAATTTATTGTAATCCTCACCCTCCTTCTACCCCCTCCCATACAAACTGCACTATTTCATGAAATACGTTAAGCCAATTTACTCATTACCTATACAATTTATCGGGCTGAAATTTTGTACTTAACACTTAATTAACAATATCAGTTAGATTCAAAAAAAGTAATCGATTACCCTTACTCCGTCTACCCCCTCCCATACAAAATGACACATTTTTGATAATTTAACAATAATCAGATTTTCTCAGAAACTATAAAACATATTGCTTTGAAATTTTGAATATATCACTTTTATGATAATTGTAATCTACATTATAAAATTTATTGTAATCATCACCCTCCTTCTACCCCCTCCCATACAAACTGCACTATTTCATGAAATACGTCTTAACGTCTTAACGACTTACGTCTTAACGTCTTAACGACTTACGTCTTACGTCTTAACGATGCATCCGAGATTGCAACCAAAATTATTTATTGGCTTTAACCAGGTTCAAATTCATTTAGAGTATTGCATGATTGGGGTTTACCCCAATCGTAGTTCTTTTATGTTTTTCATTACTTTCCAACAGGTAGCAAAAATTATTTTTTTTTTAATTTAATTTTATTAAAAAGCATAATTTTTTTTTAACTTTTAAGTGCTACTAATCTGTGTGTGATGGCTTTAAGAAAAAGAAGTCCCATTTGGAATCATTTTGATGAAATGATAGAGAGTAACGGGAAGCTTCTTTCTGTTTTACTATTTCATTAGTTACGCGTTAAAAGAGTAATTTTACCACTAAATCCACAATCGACTACGAGGGTGAGCTAAATGAACTATAATAAAGAACTATTCCTTTTGGTGAACTAGAACTAGTGAACTAGTTCACCAGAATGAACTATTTTTCCCACCTCTAGTAGAGAGTATAGCTCTGCACAAAATATCAGTCTCGTCGCAGATTATGGCGACAAATTCAGCAGCTTGAATTTTGGCAATAATTTTTCTTTTCCTCGATTTACAGATCCCGTCCCTTCAAAATGTCCACGGAATGCTTGCTCCTGGCATGCCAAATGACAGAACACATCAATGAAAATTTTTATTATGCCGCGATTTTTTTGACAATTTCATTATGTTGCTTTATCGAAGATCTGTGTTGGTTGTCCATCAAGTCCTCAATACGTTGGCCAGTACCAAATTTTGACAATGCTAGTACACACCTCAAATGTTCTGAAGATTTCTCGCCATGCCTTTCTACTGCTTTATGCAAATTATTTAAATCTGAAAATCCAGTAGAACGCCAGACATTGTTTTCAAATGAAAAAAAAAGAAGACATGGTCAACAAAAAAATTTATTTTTGCTATTGCAACCGGTAAGCCAGTTTGCAATATTATATAATTTACTTGAAAAATGTCGGACACATGTCTTCTTTTGAATATTTAACGTTGGCCCATTTTCGATAATTCGCTTCATTTCTGAAAAAGAGCGTGAACCAAATGATTGCGATGATAAATCGTCAATCACGCAACACCTGCCTTAAAAGACGGCGTCCATTTTCAATACCACTCACACTTCAAAAAATTAGCTTATCAGACAATTTTCTAAAAAAAACCAGGCCGAAGCTTCATTTCAGCCCGGAGTCCGAAGCGTATATACCCTAGACTTGTACAGACCTAGTGGTGATATCAAAAGTACCAATTGACAGCGACCATATGCATTAAAAGTGAGTTTTCTATACGGCCAGTTTATAGAGGAAGTTGACACTCATTCAGGAGGATCTTGACCATTCTCAAAATCAATTAACTAACCCATTCTACAAATGTCGAATGTTTCAAGTCGATAGCTTCATTCTATCGAAAGTTATTGCTTATTTAAAGTTCCACTTGTAGGGGAGGTAGGGGTTCCTTGGGTCGGATCTTGGCCATCATTGCCACCAACCAATAAGATCATGCTACAAACATTTATAAAAAATTTCAAGTCTCTAGCTTCACTCAATCGAAAGTTATCGCTTATTTGAAGTTTCATTTGTAGGGGAAGTAGGGGTTTCGTTGTTCGGATTTTACGTATTTTCAACATTAGCCAACTGGATCCGGCTACAAACATTTTTCCAAAGTTTCAAGTCGCTGGGCTTATTCTTTCAAAAGTTAACGCATGTTTGAAGTTTCATTTGTAGGGGAGGTAGGGGTTCCTTGGGTCGGATCTTACCCATTTTCAATAACAACTAACTAAATCTTACTACCAACATTCTACCAAATTTTCAACTCGCTAGTACCATTCTATCTAAAGTTATCGTAATTAAAGTAATATTTAATTTTTTTAATTTTGTAGGGGAGGTAGGCGTTCTTTTGATCTAATTATGCCCAACTTACTGAAACTCAAGCAGCTTCTCACCTCAGGACTACGTGCCAAAAATCAGGTATCTACGTCAATTGGTTCAAGAGTTATAGACAAAAAACCTGAAAAGTTCGGTAGTACGGGACTCTTTGTAAGAAAATTACCGTTAGTTTTCAACTGATCGATTTGATTTTCCCAGGAGAGTATAAGATTATCCTCGCGAGCAATCTACCAAAGCTAGAGCTTTTCACGTTTATTGAATCGGGAGTTATAGATACATTTAAGTATTTTACATATGTAGGGTAGGCGGGCGTTCTGTTGGCCTGATCATGCCCATTTTCAATACCAACCAACTAGATCATACTTCCAATATTTGACCAAAATTACAAGGCTCTAGCTTCATTCTATCGGAAGTTATCGTGCGAACGGACAGACAGACATACAGACGGACAGACAGACAGACATGGCTTAATCGAATCAGGAGATGACCCTGATCATTTATATATATACATTGTCATACCTCCGGAGCCTCCTTTAAGGTCGATTCACACACATCCGTCACGTCACGTCACAGTTCCGTCAGCACCGTCTGGTATCAGTCACAAAAAATATCGTTTCTTGAAAGTCAAGTGGCGCTGTCCACATTGAACCGGCGCAGTCACGAATCAGAACCGTCAGTCGCGCTTCCGTCACCGAACAGTCAAATTCACATTTCTTCCCAACGATATTTTTTGTGTTTGACGGACGTCAGTCTAGAAAGTGAACATGGGCGATGACGAAAAATTAACCGAGTTGGTTCGAAATTACCCCGTTCTGTACGATTTATCGCATAATAAATATATGGATATACCATATAAAAACAAATTGGAAATGAAATAAAAATAGATGGTAAATCTAGGTACACTCGAGAGCATACACAAAAAATGACTGACTACGGTCTGAATACCCTGACGGCTATATGTGAATACAGCCGCGATTTTGACTGTGACTTGACGGTGACGGTTATGATTCGGAAGGTTGACTGAACTGTGACGTGACTGATGTGTCTGAATCGACCTTTAAGGTGTTACATATTTCCGTCGTGACAAAAACAATATACCCTATACTAAAAGTCTAGGGTATAAAAATGCAACTTAGAAAAAAAAATACGGCAATACAGCACCTCTAGCTTTAATAAATTGTAGTACACAATTTTCCAAATAGAATCGCTTTCAAATTCACACGACTAGAGCCCTGAAAGAACATACAATCGTTGGAGTAGAGAATATTCATTTCAACGATTCTCTTACTCCAGTCGATATTATTGAGTTGCCGGAAGCAGGAATCAATCCACCCCCAATAGGGGTGAACTCTTCAACAAGCTACTCTCTGACATTTGGCTGCGGGATGAATTTGTTTTCCCCAAATAACTCAATTCACTCGCGCATGATATAGGTACTTTGCGGATTGCTTCTTCGACACTTGCCTGTATCTATTGCTTGTACGGGTTGGAGGATATATTAGGCGGTTTTCTTGTTGCATAGTGCGCATGAAATTAAGAGATATATTTGAACTAAATATAAAAGACAGGCAGCTCGTTTTCTGCCCTTACACTGTCGCGCTTCTTGTAGATGCAATGTAAGTCAAATACATAATATGTATGTTCATAATTGGAGATCGAATTACATATTAGTTTAACTTTTGTTTGCTTGAAGTAGAAAGGGAAGCAATGCTTCCCTTGCTTCCAAGGACGCCATGCCACTGTTAGTGGCAAATATTTGACGCATTTATCGATCAGAAGCGCCGCACGCAGACTACCCGCTAACCTGTCATATATCAACTTACCAGTTGTTGTGTTTAGACCACAAATTCGGCCACGGGCCACCCATGGCTCTTGAATAAGCGCAATGGTGGCCTGTTTATCGGCGAAAAACCTGCACACAGTAGCCGATGCTCCTATTGCGTGGTGCAGGTTCGCTTGAAGCACCTTAATGGCGCTCATGGTCCTGCGACGATAGCGTGCGTTGGACAAGGCACTGTTACCTCCGTCCCCCTTTCGGTGACACTTCCTTTGGTGAGAGCCGCTGAGGTTCCTTGGGCTATTAACAGCACGAAGACCAAACGGGTTACTGCCCCGTATCAATGGTGCGCCTTGACGGACATTGACCGCTGGCGGCATAGGTTTTTCGGCACTTAACGTTGCGCGATGAGTGCTGGATGCGCTACTGGTAGATGGGTGGGGCAAATTTGCGCGCATCCTCTTTATCGGAGGAAGACGCATTGTCTACATTAGGATGTTTGCACTTGCCCAGATTGAGCGTGACGTGCCTGAAGCGATAGGCAATTTTACCCTTGCGCTCCAGCAACCGCTCCATCGAGGCGATTTTGAGCTCCAATTGATCCAATGATTCTTTCATTGGAGAGCGTGGAGCTGCGGGGAGAATAGCCAAGTATAACGTGCTTACGAGGGGAGTCCTTTTCCTTCACAGGTGAAATGGGAAACGAACATTTAGATTTGATAAATTCAAAGCTCCTTCGCACCCATTCAGCTGTCACGGCGTTAGTACAGACCAGCAAGAGCCAACCTGTACGTGGAACACAGGCCTCAAAATCAATGTCCTGATCATCGGGCCTGTTCTCGATCGTGACGTCGATAATAGCCGCCTGTACAAAAGTCATTTGCTCGGTTGTTAGGGAGGTAGCGGATGCATCAGCTGAGCAGAACCCCAGCTTAACACCCGCTGTTACCTGGCTATACAGCGGCTTATCGGACTCTTTTCGAGTCCTGGATCTTTTCGCCAAGTTAGCCTGTGGTGATTGTTTCACCGACGGCTTGGGCCCTAAACATATGAGGGCTATCTCCCGGGCCTTGTTCCTAGAGTGGCCCTCAGCCGTAGCGCCTTTGCGCCGTCGTTAGTTTGGTATTGCCGCTACTTGGGTTCAAACCCATGCGGCTGACTCTTTCACCTACGACCGTCAATCCGGATTTCTCCGAATACGATTCGTCGGGATCAAAATCCAAGTCAGAACGTAAGGGCTCCGAGTCATCAGGACTAAAGAAGTCCAAGGACGACTCAGAGGGACTGTATCGCTTAACGGCCAGTCCATCGACAGTCTCAACAACGGGCCTGGAGGCTCCATTGAGCAGTGAGTAGGCAGCTCAGAGGAAACTGTGTTTGATGCATTTGGATCTACATCACACTCTGGTTTATTTTGTTTTTTTGGTAGAATCCCACGAAAATCCGGGAAGGACAGTCGCCGACGACATTACTCGGTCTGCCGTCAGAAGTCTGGTTTAAAACTGGAAGTCGGCTGGTATCCAGAGTTCGCATTCTAGCGATCAAGCACCCTCTTGACCTTGGATCCCTCGGCGTACGCTGTTCCACCTTGGATTTATTGTATGTTTATAAGGGAGATACCGCTCCCTGTCCGACCAAGTTTAGTCAGCGCTGATGGCAAAGATAAGACTTTGCCAACAGCCTGCTTCCACCCGTCACCACGCAGAGGTAAAGGTTGCACTTCCTAGGGCATGACAGTTACGGCAAATATACCATGATGGTCCAAATGTTAGTCCCCCTGTCACACCTTCGGCTGACGGGCCATCGCTGCGATGGCCAACCTGTGTGCGCCACTATCAAAGGGTACCCTTTTGTACCTCTGGACATCCCTTTCTAGGTCCCTCAAGTCGCGCCTGACATGTCTGGGCGGCGCCGTCTTGTCCATGAGGTTGGAGTTTGGGTGTTCACTTCGGTAGCAACGCACTACTAGATATTGCTTGGCAAGAAGCTGGTCGTGGTACCTTAAAGGCATCATCCTGGTTTCCTGATGCAGATGGTCCTGGGGTGACATCAGGAGGCAGCCAGTAACGGTACGGAGAGCGGCATTTTGGCACGTTTGAATCTTTTTCCACTATGTGTCACAGAGGTACTACCGGCCAGGGCTTTGAGGATTTTATTCCTACTACGCATCCTGTCGCACACGGTTGAGGCATGGGGTGATGATGTGGCCATGCTGTCCAGCGTGACTCCTAGGATCTTAGGATGGTTTATAGTAGGAATAGGATGATTCCATATCGAGATTTCAAACTGCATCTTGACTTCCTTCGTCCAGGTTGTAAATAGGGTTGCCGAGGATTTAGGAGACGGTAAGGTTCTTGCTTATGAAGAACGAGTTAAGTTCTTCAAGATAACCGTTGATGTTTTCGAACATATCCTCTATGTTGTTCTCTGTTGCCAGAATGGAGCAGTCGTCAGCGTAGGAGATGATGTCGATCCCTTCAGGTGGTGTTGGGAGTCCTGATAAGTATAAATTGAACAAGGTAGGAGATATAACTCCTTCTTGAGGTACAGCTTGCTTAATCTTCCTAAGCTTCGATTTACTGTTCCTAAATTCAGTATAGGATTGCCTGCCAGCGGGATAATTGGCAATCCATTTCAATATTTGCGTCGGAAGCGATGAACAGTTGATGTCAGACAAAAGCGCTGAATGGCTGACAGTGTCGAAGGCCTTCGACTGGTCAAGCGCCACCAATATTGTTCTTTGACATGGACGAGCCTGGTTGAGACCATTATGGATGCGGGATGTAATGGTATCCAAGGCCGTAGTCGTACTGTGCATGCTTCGGAAGCCATGCTGGTGTTTTGCGAGCGGGATGTGGGCCGTAAGAACAGGGTGGATTAGTGCTTCAAGCGTTTTGGCAACTGGTGACAGTAGAGTTATTAAACGATAGGATTCGCCGATTGACGCTTTTTTCCCAGGTTTCAATATTGGGATGACTCTTCCTTTTTTCCAGATTTCCGGAACGATCAGCAAGGAGATGGATAAATTATAAGTAGCCGTGAGATAGTTGATGGCTGGCAGATCGAGGTGTTTGAGCATAGTCATTGAAATGCCATCTGGTCCCAATGCTTTCGAGTTGTTCGCCTTCCTTATAGCTTCAACTACTTCGTCCGTGGTGAAAACAGGTATGCTGTCTGTGGTTCGGTTGTGAGTCTTTCTACGAATTTTTCGCTTAAGTCTGTCAGGTGTGGGGTGTTCAATAAACTGTTTATTGAAACGACTTGCGCAGTGGGTAGGGTCACTTGTTGAATTTTCACCGAACTGAATGGCGACGTTCCCTTTCTGTTTTGGTGGATTGGAAAGGGCACGGGCTGTCAGCCATAACTTGCTTAACCCTGTGGTTAGTTTGCAGTTATTCAGATGGGTGCTCCATTTTGACCTCATGTGTTCGGCTACTTGCCTTTGGATCTCGCAGTTCATCTCGTGAATTCTGGGGTCGTCCGGACTTACGCTCCTTATGCTGTCTCTCTCGTCTGCCAGTCTGGCGGCAGTGGTTGGAAAGTTGGGCCGAACTTTTGGAATCCGTCCTGCAGGAATGAACTTCGCAGCCGCTTTGTTCAGGACTTTCCTTATGTTGGATTCGGCTGTACGAATGTCGGTTAGCGTTGACAGAGCGAAAAAATTAGCGTTGGTATAGGAGGTGAAACCGTTCCAATCAGCCTTATTGTGGTTGACAAACGTGCTGTGTTCGGCAGATAGGATGTTTGTCGGTTTGTCAAGCCTTATCACGATTGTGGTCTGAAGATAGTGTTAGGTCCGGCTCCCTATTTGTTTCGCTTATGAGGCTGTCACTAGCAATCGTGATGTCTGGAGAATTGGAACATGTACCGGCGATGCGAGTGGGGATGTCGTCATTTAGGGTACAGAAATCGAAGGCATCAAGCTGTTCAGCTATTAAGATTCCTCTGTCGTCGTTGTTAAGGTTGGAGTGCCAGAGTTTAAAGTCATCGAGCAGGAGGCGATGTTGACCGTTAAGGAGATGGTTGATATTTACATGGTATCCTGAGGGACAACTGGATACCGATGGGATGCAAATATTGTAAATTTCGATACCAACATTACCCGATTTTATGGCGATGGCCTGCACTTCCATGGTGTTATTATTACTAATAATATCGATTTCCCGGTATTGTATTGAATGGTGAATATTGAAGGCAAGCCCTCCTCCAGCATTGGTCAACCTATTTTTCCTGACAATAGCGTAGTTGCCATAGGTGTTGAGGGATGAGTTGGAGTGCAGTTTCGTCTCCTGTATGGTTCCAACTTGGATGCGATGTCTGTCCATAAATGATGCGAGTTCGGCGATCTTGTTCTGCAACCCATTGCAGTTGAGTTGGACGAGTGAGAGCGTATTGAAGATGGCAGTCAGTGATGCAGGCGTAAGATTGTGTTGAGAAATCCTATGGGAACTGTTAGCAGGAGTCATTTGGGATGGCTGTAAACCTGTATGAGTGCTCGATGATGTTGGGGCGTGTTAGACGAGGTTGGTACTAGTTGCCTGTGATGGTTGAGTCCAGAGCGGTATCTTAGGTGGCACCACTGATTGCAGCAATTGCATCTCACCGTAGTCGCGTTTGGGTGCAGCACTCTGTCGCATACACAGCAGATCCACGGTCCTGGCCTCGGAAGATAGCTGCTTCAGATGGTTTAATAATCAAGCTGGAGTTCACACAGCTATGTTGCAGGTCCAACTACGCAAGTCATTCCATCCTACTAAACCTGAGACGCTTAAGTGTTGGTTATCTATATTTTCAGCTACCCGAATACTGTAGTGGTTTTCATGGAAAAGCCTTCGCGATTTAAACAACGGTGACTTGGCTGGGCGTCATATCTATGACAGAAATCACTACCTTTTTTGGGGCGACCGGTTGCTCAGTGTGTTGAGGCATCAGTCTCATGTTTGACTACCGGCGTTTCGGGTTCGAATCCCGTCTACGACGACGTTCGTGGCCATGGATGTGCATGCTGGCAACTGCATTCTCCGAAACCAGTTTATGCCAACGAAATGTCAACTGGGCCACATGGTACAGTTAACGCGCTATGCCCCATAAGGGGTTAGGGCAATTGAGTAGTAAGTTGTGCGTCTCAAACCATATATCGGAGTGCCGAGAATGTCCGTGCTGGATACCGGGCCAAGGAAGCTTCCACGGTAGTTGCAGGGCTCGTTCGAAGGGAGCTACCGACGTGACGTCGAAAATCAGTAGCAACAACGCCATACCGCTTTCTTTAGTAAAATCCAAAATAAATCAGCTGCTGTCAGGGGATCCAACCTAGGTGCACATGAACTGCAAAAGTAATCGGGATGCCGCGTCCTTTTCAATCCTATTTCTTTGATACCTATAGCCGTTTCATTGCACATTAGGTGATAGGATAGAGCGTCAGTTTGGTAAATCTTCCATGTGGGGACTGTCTTGAAAGAAGAAAGACAGTGGACACAGCGGTACAAGTGCACTGTCGTATTGGCAACTGCGTACTAGTGAAATGATGGAGAATAGAAAATGATGCAGATAGGGGCAGGAACAAACGGCATGTATTTCTTCCTATCCGATTGCAAAGGACGCAGCTCATGTGCACCGGCACTAAGATGGACCAATGGCGTTATATTTTATTATGTAATAATGCTAAGCAGATCAAGTCTAGGTTGGACATTAGCCGATTTGCTAAATTACTGTCGAGTTTGAGTTGACACTTCACTAAGTGAATTTCGTTGCAATTGTGGGAAATTTTAATCGAGCTTTATTTAAATACAGGTCATCGAACCTTATAATCATCATTCCGTAGCGTGGACATTTTTATTGTCGGCAAATACAAAAATTACGTAATAATCTCACCGTTGGCAGTTTATTGTGAATTAAACATCTACACGTGGTGCATAACCTCAACTTTCTCGCCCTCAAAGTAAGAACATTTTCTTAACGTGAAACTATTCTGAAATAGTTGTCGTCGTGTCTTTTCCGCGCTAATAAGGAGAAAGTGGCATATGTATATTCATATGGCAACGTATGATGCGTAGGGCAGGAGAATGATTTGCGGAAGGTATAATAAGGTGTTTCTGCAAGTGCAGCACTCAGCATCGGAGCCCTGCCATAGAAGTGAGGATTACGTTATGGATTCCAACATCGTTCCATAGAGGCTATGGAACGATGTTGGAATCCATAACAATTTGATTTATTATCAAAATTTTACCAATAGTGCATTCAATCAGTACAAGGAGGGAGCAGCTAATTTCATTATGGGATCAAATTTCAAGTTGGCCAGAGGTAGGCTCTTAGCTAGTTAGAATAATAATTTCAATGTAAGAGGTAATGGAGATCAAATATCACAGAATAGATTCGCGAGTTGAGATGATTCAGACGGTTGATAAAAATGTTTGGTACACTCCGATCTTTCTAAATAACATCTCTGCAGAATCAATTCAATTAATGATGGATAAGGTCCCCCAGACGAAATATAGAGTAACACATTTTTCAGGAGCCGGGCATAAGCTTATTGTCAACAATGCCTGTACACATCAACAAATCTTGGAAACAATAAGAAAATCCCTGGCTGAAGGTCATACTTTCACACCTCGTGAGGAGAGGAAAGCAACCATTATCATGAGAGGCTCTAGCGGTTACTTTCCTCCAGAGGAAATCAAGGAAGAAATCCTGCTACTACGGTCGGAAATCAAACCTGAACATCTAAACATGCTTAAATTCTCAACTGCCTTGTCTAGAAGAAAGCAGTGCACTCCAATGTTTCAAATGTCAACAGTTTGGGCATATAGCTAAAAACTGTGCTTATTATACCCTTCACGGATGTGATAGGGTATATTAACTTTGTCATGAAGTTTGCAACGCACAGAAGGAAGCATCTCCGACCATGTGAACTATATATTTTCTTGGTCGGTATGATGAGACGAGTCCATTAAGCTTTGTCCGTCTGTCTGTCTGTCCGTCTGTCTGTCTGTTTCTATGCAAACTAGTCCCTCAGTTTTAAAGCTATCAAGGTGAAATTTTGTACAGAGCCTCCTTTCTATTGCAGGCAGTATATATGTCGGAACCAACGGAATCGGACCACTACGTCATATAGCTGCCATAGGAACGACCGGTCCAAAAATTCGTCTTTGTGAGAAAAACTTTTTTATTTCTAAAGATATCGTTTTTAAACTTCGGAGGAATCAATAGTATCTATAGCTAAATCATATTCACGAATTTGGTTGAAATCGGACCACTATGTCATATAGCTGCCATAGAAACGACCGGTCCAAAAATTCGTCTTTGTGAGAAAAACTTTTTCATTTTTAAAGATATCGTTTTCAGACTTCACACTAGTCAATAGTATTTTTAGCTAAATCACTTCCCCGAATTTGGTTGAAATCGGACCACTACGTCATATAGCTTCCATAAGAACGACCGGTCCGAAAATTCGTCTTTGTGAGAAAAACTTTTTTATTTCTAAAGATATTGTTTTCGAAATTCACAATAATCAATAATATCTTTAGTGAAATCATATTTCTGAATTTGGTTGAAATCGGATTACTCTATCATATAGTTGTCATAGGAACGATCGTCCCAAAAGCAAGTTTTTGTCAGAAAAACTTTTTTCTTTCTTAAGATATCTTTACGAAATTGCATATTATTCAACCGTATTGACTGCTAAACCACGTTCCTAAATTTGGTTTAAATCGGCCTACTATTTCATATACCTCTTATAGGAACAGTGAAATCGGAACAAGTTTTCTACTAATTTCAAAAAGGCAAATGTACCACAAAACACAACGAAGGTATGATACCTTCGGCTAGCTTGTTCATTCCTATGTGTTGCGTGTGCAGAAGAGCATACAAGTGTAGAATGTCGTCTCCGAACTGATGTTTCCATTAAGGAGAACAACCCACCGCGCTATACACGTCAATAGTGTTGGGCACCCTGCAAACTTTTCCAAGTGTCCTATCCGTATTCAATACATTCTACGAATCGAAGACGCGAAGCAAAAAAGATAATCGGCAAAACATAAAATAATTTCCTTGGACAAGAGTTTGTCATGCCAAGACTTCAAAATTCACGTACTAATCCACACCTTTTCTATGCCGAAACGGTAAAAAATTGTCTTGCTGGCCAATCGAGATCAAATGGCGGGTTCTCCAATAAAATTTCTTCATTATATAAAGACTTCAGTTTTATCTTACTCATCAAGCGTGCGAAGACCTTTTGGTTAACTTATAACGGTCTTCCTGTGGAAGAAAAAGCGGAAGCTCTCATAAGCTTTGTACTGAACCTGACAAGTAATAATTAGGATTATGAACCTTAACATAAACTCCCTGATCTCTCACGATAAGAGAATTACTCTAGATAATCATGGAGACCAGACTAAAGAATAGAAACAGAATTCATATAAAAGACTATAACTTTTTCCGAAATGAAGGACGTGGATCGGCGATATTTTTCAAAAGTATCTTCCTAGATAAAAGTAATACATTCATAGAATCTGACGTAATCGCTGGAACGTTTGCCTCGCTCTCAGTGCATCTGCCGTTTAATGCAACTAAAAAAATTTTTAGTTAAAAGCAGTATTGGTAGTCAACAGAGCCGGTTTTAGGTATTTTTGGCCCAGGGGCTAATGTTTTAATTGGGCCCCTCAAAACAAGAATTACCAAGAAGCGGTATAAATATAGTAGGTACTTATTATTTAAATTAAAAATTGTTTAACAGACACTTTGAATATATAGCCATGGAATGAGCTTGTCCTGTATGTCTCCATAGAAAGAGTGGCTCCAAAATCTGGGTACTAAGTCGACAGTCAGCTAACTCAGTAGACTTACCAAATTCAAATATTGACAATTGACGTTTGTTTATGCACAATTCGACATGGTGGTCAACATTATGTCAATATCGAAACGTCAACTGAGTAGGCTGATTGTCGATAATTTGACAAAAATTGACATTTATTTATGCACAATTCTACAGAACAGTCAACATTTGTCAGTATTAAATGCCAATTGAGTAGGCTGACTGTCGACTTATTCACCAGATATTGGAGCCAGTGATAAACGGGATATGCTCATTCCATGTACTGTATGTTCTAAGAACAGACAGCTACAATTTTTATAAAATTTATGAACATATTTTCCAATTTCTATTTAACAAATGTGATTGTTCCTGTAATGACTTATTGTTTTTGCTTAAAAATAATGCAAGAATGTTTGGATATCAAGAAATAGATATATTTATTAACATAATAATATGGTAGTTATAAAGGTACAAAGTTTTTTTCTCGCTTTATCATGCACGAATTCGTGTATTAAATCATTAAAAATTTGTCATCTTAATTGTGCATCACAGAAGCTTTCATCCCGGGACTGGGCCTCTCTGCATCACTTTACTTACTCAACGTAAGTGACTTATCAATCTATCGAGTGCGAACCCTAGCAGATTGTTTAATTAGAATGGAAATTTATCAAAATATTCCCTTTTAAAAATAAGTTTGTTAATTGAGTGAAAGTCATTTATATCCTTCAAGCTGTTATATAAGATAATAGACCGTGTAATCGGTTCATTAAGACCATAATTCACTCTATGAAAAGGCTGAATAAAAAGATTGTTGCGCCGCAAATCGTGTGAGACATCTCTAACTACAAAGTAATTTTTAATATCTTCACACGAAATGTGAGAGCAAAGCAAGTCTCTTATAAACATCGCGTGCAGGAAAGTCCTTCTATAAGCTAACGTTTGGATTCCACACAATTGAACAATATTCAAGAATCGAGCGAACAAATGAAGAATATAGAATCTTCAAAGTATAAGGATCATTACATTCATCGGTTCGTTTTCTATTGATAATAAGAAGAACGATGATAGTCTAGTGTCGGTCTTTGTTGATTGATATTCATTTTTTATTATTGTCAATTTTGAAAAAGAACGCTCGGCCTCACAATTAGCAATCGGTACAGCCAGAAACAGTCTAAATGCTTCTTCTTACAGTTTGCGATCGCATAACCATTTTAAAATGTCCAGTGGAAAACTCGGATCATTTTTAAAACTAGCTTTCATAACGGGAATAAGCTGTTCTAATTCGTAAGACTCCAAATCCTCAGCATAAGCTCCCACAAGTCGGTTGGCACACATTCGCATTTCATCGATTTCAATTGTCGTCAATGTATTGCGGAAGCCAAATGACTCTGTCACGTGACTATACGCCGAATTTCGTTTTTCTAATCGATACGAAGTTTGTCAACAATCACATTAAAGGACTCCTCGCTTTGTATTTATATCAAGAGCCGCGACGCACGGCTCGAGATGCACGAGCTGTGCCGGCTCTCACTCGCGCGACGAAAGGCTCATGCTCCCAGTGTGAAAGCTGAAGTGTACTCTTTGCATTTCAGTCTTACGCGCCTCGCTCTCACTCGCGAGCGCGAGCTGTGAGGCTCTTCGTGTGAAAGTGTACTTACTGGGTAGAGAAACATCTGTTAGCCTGAAATTACACTTTGCGTTTTTCTTCGGGAATAGCCATCCCGCTTCCGATTGCGGCAGGCAATTGCAGCGTTATCGTAACACATAAGTGTAGTGTTCCCTTTAAATGTACGCGTTCCTCTTCTCCTGCGATAATACGTTTTTTTTACGAGATTGCTTTTCCCGCAAAAAAAAAAAACGCAATGCCAGGCATAGATTGTCTGCATATTTCCTTGTACTCGCAATGTGTCGTTTGTGAATACTACAATGTTCTTGTTTTTTTTTATCCTCCTCTCCTCCTCTCTACTCCTTTCCACTTTATCACGGCGCACTACTCTTGTAATTTTGTAATAACATTGTATCGTTGACCTATGAGCATCTATTGAGGTAAAAAAAAGGAAAAGATTCCAATGCTCCAAAAAAAAACCTCTTTCAATCCATTTTTGCTCACGTTTTCTTAATATCAATTATATATTCGTCATTTCACGTAGTGCTATCATTCTATGCTTTAAGTATCTCCAGTATCTCCCAGACAACTATTAGCTGGTATAAGGGATGATACTTTTAAAAATTCAATTTTGATGTTATATGTCCATATTATATTGTTCTACAAAGGAACCTAATTTTTTGATTCGTTTTCTATGTCTGCAAAATCATTTCGTAAATCGCTAATAATGAGTGCAACAAATTATCAGCCGTAACCAAATCGAGATCAGTTTTTTTGCAAAAATTTACTAGTTTTATTGAATCGCTCAAGAACTTTGTGCCAAAAAATCGTCATAAATGCAATTTCCAAGTTTGTTCATTTATTTTTTAAAGACGCTGCTTCATGCCGAGTATCGAACTTTTCCGCTTCATTTTGCTCAATCTCATGTAATTCATTGTATATAATTCTGAATAATTCTCGGCTAATGCAGTAATGGCGTCATCGCGACATGACCATCTTGTGCAAGATAAAGATATACTCCAATGATGCGTAGAAGCGGAAAAAAAAGCATAGAGGCGCTGTACAAGCCCGAAAAAAATCCTTGAATCAATACATTGATCTTCACTGCATTCGCCCACTAAATTTAGTGAGTGTCCTACACAAGGCAAATAACATGCAAGTGAATTCGCGCTTGTAACCCTGAGTATTTTCCAGACATATTGCTGGCATTATCATAAGTTTACGCGCGACAGTTAAGAATATCGATTTCATGGTCATGAAGGACTTTTAATATTGTTTCATTTAAAGATGCACCAGTATGGCTATTAATGGGTAAAAACAAAAGAAACGTTCCTGTACATTGCCGTCACAACAATACCGGAAGACTACAGATAACTTATCTACGTGGGATATATTTGGCTTCGAATCTACAATAAGACTGAAGTACTTTGCTTTCTTAATTCGGCTAACGATTTCTGTCCTAACTTTGTTAACCATAATGTTAATGAATTCTTCGGTAATATCTTGGCTTGGTCATGTCCCATGCAGGAAATCGCGTAATTCAAATATTGAAATCTTTTTTTCTGAAAATTATGCAAGTTTGCACATCACGGTTCATAATAAGAGAGAGAATGCAAAGCTAATAAAAACTTAATGAATTTTTAAAAATTAATTTCCGCCGATTGGGGCCCCTAACAACACGGGCCCCCCCTAGCCCTTCCCTAAACACAGGTCTGGTAGTCAACTTCCAGACTTTCTTAGTTCTGTTATCAACAATAGCTCTCATTATGACTCATTTATACTTGGAGGAGATATCAATGCCAGACACGATTTCTGGGGTGACTCGGAAAACAACCACAATGGCAATTTTCTTTATTTGAAAATGGTCACCAGGGTTCTTTCCTCGCAATTTTTAATAGTTGTAATACCTCAATAAGACCGAAATCCTCGGTGTATTTTGAATTTTTCACATCAACAACTGAAGTCGAGCTCGTTATTAGAAACATTAACAATAAAAAGTCTTCAAGCTCGCCACCTAACGGTCATCATCAATAATAGTATCAATTCTGCATATTTTCCTCTAACAAGCCCTGCTTATTCCAATTCCCAAAAAAAAAAAACACTTTAGACTCGGTGAATGCGTTGCGCCCTATATCGTTACATTCGAATTTAGGGAAAGTTTTAGAGGAAGTCGTGCTTAATAGACTAACTAACTCTACAGACGGCTTAGTCCCGGATAATCAATTCGGTTTTGGAAAAAAGAGATCTGCAGAAATGGCAATTATGAGCCTATTGGATACCATTCAAAGTAATCTTAGAAATACAAAAGTAACAGTTGCCTGTGCACATGATCTACATAAGGCCTTCGATACAGTGTCACACAAGGGCTTAGTTTTTAAACTCACGGAGGAAAATTGCCCAGCAGCACTCACTCGTATAATTATGAGTTTCCTCAAAGATAGAACCTCACAGGTATTAATCGGCAATAATAGGTCGGAAGCCTTTCAGATTGAGTCTGGAGTCCCCCAAGGCTCTCTTATGGGTCCGAAATTGTTCAATTTCTACATACATGATATTCCTTCAGCAGAACATAGTGCTGAGGGGAAAGAACGAGAATGAAACTCCATGATGTTCTTGTGTATATATGTATCTATAGACTGTAAATAAATTTTAGATGTTAGTTTTCGCAGTTATGTAAAAAAAACCAGGCCCGGAGTCCGAAGCGTATATACCCTCGATTTGTACAATGCTTGTGGTGATACCAAAAGTACCAATTGGCAACGACCATTTGCATTAAAAGTGAGTTTTCTATATGACCCTGAATGAGTGCCAACCTCCCCTGGCACTCATTCAGGGGGATGTTGACCATTCTCAAAATCAATTAACTAACCCATTCTACAAATATCTGTCGAGTTTTAAAAGTCGCTAGCTTTATTTTATCGTAAGTTATCGCTTATTTTAAGTTCCATTTGTAGGGGAGGTAGGGGTTCCCTGGGTTGGATCTGGCCTATCTTTAATACCAACTAACTCAATCTTATTTTAAACATTTGACCAAAATTTCAAGTTGCTGGCTTTATTCTATCAAAAGTTATCGCTTATTTGAAGTTTCAGTTGTAGGGGAGGTAGGGGTTTCTTTTGTCGGATTTTGCCCATTTTCAATACCAACTAACTAGATCTTACTAGCAACATTTTACCAAATTTTTAACTTGCTAGTGTCATTCTATCGAAAGTTATCGTAATTGAAAGAATATTTAATTTTTTGAAATTTGTAGGGAGGTTGGCGTTCCTTTTATCTAATTATGCCCAACTCATTTACACTCAAGCAGCTTCTTGCCTCGGGGTTACATGCCAAAAATCAGGTATCTACGTCGATTGGTTCAAGAGTTATAGACAAAAAACCTGAAAAGTAGGGTAGTACGGGGCTCTTTGTAAGAAAATTAGCGTTCGTTTTCAACTGATCGATTTAATTTTTTCAGGAGAGTATAAGATTGCCCTCACGAGCAATCTGCCAAAGCTGGAGCTTTTCATGTTTATTTAATCGGGAGTTATACTACTCAATTGCCCTAACACCTTGTGGGGTATAGCGCGTCAACTGTTCCATGTGGCTCGGTTGACGTTTCATTGGCATAAACAGGTTTCGGAGAATACAGTTGCCATCATGCACCTCCTGCACATCCATGGCCACGAACGTTGTCGTGGACGGGATTCGAACCCGAAACGCCTTTAGTCAGACATGAGACTGATGCCTGCGCTACCGGTCGCCCCAAAGTATTTTACATATATTTAGGGTAGGTAGGCGTTCTCTTGGCCTGATCATACCCATTTTCAATACCAACCAACTACGCTTGCGAGCAAAATTACTGAATCAAACCGAAAGCACGTGTATTTGTATGTATATTTTTAAAAGTACGTTATGTATCCCTACAAATCGTATGTCATTTGAAAGTTTGAGATCTTAGCTTTATAATGCTACCTTTTTTATCACCATTTAATGAGTGTTTTATGAATGAATGCTACCTGGAGCTAAAAAGTCGGGAAATTGACCATTTATGAATAGATTATTACAAGGCAAATTAACCCTATAAATGCATCCGCAAAGGTTTTTCAATGGTCAGTTGAATCCGGAAGGTCGATTGAATAAGTTTAAAGCAATAAAAGTCACAATTTTGTCATTCATGAGTACCACGCCTCAGCAGGCGGCTCAAGTTGTCGCCCTATTTTCGGAATGGCTTACTCAGAGAACAGTCGCTCGTCAGCTAGGAATGAGAGTGTGTCTACATGGCAGTGACTGGACGCCTGTATACCCGACCTCCAGTCACTGCCATGTAGACACCCTCTGGTCTCGTCGGTGAACAATACGGACCGCCAATGCTCGAGGGTCCAATTTAAGTGATTCCTGACAAACGTGAGTCGCGCTTGACGGTGATGTGGGGTCAATTTTGGGCCTGTGGCGGGCCGCCTTGGAGTCAAATTCGCTTCCTTTAGTCCTTCTCACTGTTCACTCGCTTACAGCTACTCCGCGAACGTCCCTTAGATTCTGCTGCACGTCTACTCCCGTGAGGTGCCGATTTCGTAGCATACTTGTCACAATAAAACGATCGTCTCTATCGGAAGTGCACCTAGAGCGACCGGGTCGGGGTCTCTGATTGTAGCTACCTTCCCCCCGAAACACTCTTGACACAATAGACTGACTCATTCCTAGCTGACGAGCGACTGTTTTCTGAGTAAGCCCATCCGAAAATAGGGCGACAACTTGAGCCGCCTGCTGAGGCATGAATGAAAAAATTGTGACTTTTATTGCTTTAAACTTATTCAATCGACCTTCCCGATTCAACTGACCATTGAAAACCCTTTGCGGATGCATTTGTAGGGCTAGTTTGCCTTGTAATAACCCATTCATAAATGTTCAATTTCCCGACTTTTTAGCTCCAGGTAGCATTCATTCATAACACACTCGTTAAATGGTGATAAAAAAGGTATCATTGTAAAGCTAAGATCTCAAACTTTCAAATGACATACGATTTGTGGAATTACGAAAATTACCACGTTTTTTTGTAATCACACTGAACATACATCTTTATCCTAACTCATAAAAAAAACAGTTGCAAATAATTAGTCTTATACTCGTACTTATTTTGATCGTCATGAATTAATATTTCCGAAATGCAACTAATTATAATTTTGAACTAAACTATTGAATGAAAAATAATTTGGTTATTTATGTTACCAGTCAAATACCAACTAATATTTAAGAGTGGCTTTAGGGTAGATGAGGTTTTTCTATTTTTTTATTTTATTATTGGGTAAACGTACTTATGAAATATCCTATATGTACCAAAGGGCTAATTGAAGGGATTATTTTTTTTACTGGGGCTTATTTATTTTTTGTAATGATTACTCATCAGTTTTAAGCAATTTATTGCTCTTTATAAGAGCCTTCCATAGTATAAAATCATTGAGCAATGGTGAATATCCATCTTCTTCCTTGCCCTTTCATACCACTCTGCGGCTTCGCATTGCTCTGCCTGTGGTGTTGGCACTTCGCCCATTCTGGCGGTATAATCTCAGCTTCTTTCTGCAGGCAGCTCGGTCTTGGATCGTATCATCGCCGAGATTAATGCGTTGTTGTTGCTTCTCCATCTGACCGATCTACGTGTATTTTTCGTCTGCTTCGGGGTTTGGGTCAAGCAAATGGAACATTCATTGATAGTGCCTTTATGACACGGTTCTCAGGCGGGCGCCTGAGAACATGGCAATACCAATCCATACGACGATCTTCGAGCTTTTCAGTGATCGGTAGCTCAATAAAGAAGCTGCCTCAGACGTAGGTACTTTTGATACGATCCTTTTTGGTCATACCAGCTGACATCCGTAGCATTTTCATCTCAGTCGCAGTCATCTTACTTTCGTATATATTGTACATAGTCCAGCATTCAGACGCATAAATGAGTGCGGGACGTACGACCGTTTTGTACAACTTGCCCTTAAGCTTTCGTGGAATTTTCTTGTCGCAGAAAACTCCAGAGTTTTCTTGGCACTTCATCCAACCGACACTGATGCGATGTTTGATGTCATAATCGTAGGTAGCTTCCTTGTTGACCATCGAGCCCAGGTACTCGTACTTGAACCTTGTACAGGACTTCAGCTGCTCTCCTTTAATGTATATATCTTTTTGGATTTGAGAAAGGACAGCAAAGATACTCTGTCTTTGGCATGCTAATCCTCAGTCCATGATCCTCCAGTATCATACACCACTTGGTCAGTGCAGCCTGCAAACCAACGATATCTTTGCTACCCAGGACATTGTCATCGGCAAGGGACTTAATACACTGCCTTGGTGAACTCCGACTTTATCCGGAAATTCTTCAGACTCACCAGCGGTGCATCTAACTTGAGTGGTTGCCCCATCATACATGTCTTGTATCATCTTGAAATATGCCTCGGGGACGTTAAGTGCTTTTAGGGCCACCCATATCAGATCACGGAACTCTGTCGAAGGCTTTTTCCAAATCGATGAACATAAAGTGCAAGTCCGTCCTTGCATCACGATGCTTTTCCACCGTAACGCGTATGGACTGAATAGCGTCTATTGTGGACCGACCCTCCACAAAGCCGCATTGATTGTCACCCAACCGTACAATCTCTTTCAATCGATTGCAGAAAACTCGCTCGTAAGTCTTCAATGTGTGGGATGTTAACTTGAACTTGCCCTATAGTTGTTGAGCTTGCGTGAGTCACCCTTGTTCTTATAAAACGGGAGAAGCAAGCTTTTTCTGAAAGCGTCAGGCATCGGTTGCCCCCGTTTTAATTTTGTTGAAAAGAACAGTGAGCCATCTTAGCCCGACATGATCCTTCAACCAAAATTCCAAGGTTTTTTTTCCGGTCCAACCTCCTCCACTGAAAAATCGGGGATATCAGTGGTGTTTAGCTCCACAGTTTGAAAAGCTTCTCGCGAAAATTCTTTGTTCAAAAGTTCGTCAAAGTACCCACGCATTCTGCTACAGATTGCTGTGTCTTCAACCAGCAGCACTCCTTGTGAGTCCTCAACGTACCTTGGTGCCAGAATCTCTCGAGCGTTTCTTCTGCTTTGGGCTGCGACCTTATAAATCCTGGCATTGTCTTTAGGTTTCTCTTGCAATGACGATCTCTTATCCGCAGTTAGATCTTCTAGTTTCTGATAGAACTTCTCGGCTGCAATCGCCTTTGCTTGAGCCACCTTTCGCTTTATTTCCCTCTGGCATTTATTATAGTTCTCCCGAAGTTCAACCTTCTCGGCTTCACTGTTTGTCTTGCATGTTGTCCAGCCTTGAATGCGTTCGATTTGGCCTGCACTGCTTCTTTAGTTTCGTTATTCCACCACCACGTCTCCTTGTTCGTGTGAAGTGGGCCTTTCGAAACTCCCAGTGTCTTTTCAGCCTCATCTACTAACATTTAATCCAAAGTAGTCCACAGTTGTGTTGGATTTTGCTTTTCGCAGTTGGTGTTTCATTGAAGCCACTCCTTCATTTTAACAATGAGTGGAGTTACAACAGATTCAAAGCGTTCGTTGTTGAGATGATGCCACCTGATTTTCTCGACTGGCTTGAGGAAGCTTGTGGTCTTGTTCCTCCTTTCAAAATAAATTCTGTCAGCAGCAACCGGTGCTGGGTGACCCCAGATTCACCCAAGATCACTTTGCAGTCTTTCACCCAACGTCTCATGAAATTTAGACACAAATGATAGTCTATCTGTGTCACATGAGCTCCACTGCTATATGTGATCAGGTGTCTTTGGTTCTTAATGAACCATGTGTTGAGGATGACCAGACCGTGTGATCTGCACATAGTCAGGATAGCCTCACCTTCATCATTTCTGGCGGTAGATTGGCTACCCTTCCGGCCGTGGAAATCGTCGTAATCATAATTCGATTCTCCCACATGGCCATTGAAATCCCCTCCGAAAAAAAAACAGTTCGGTGTCTGGTATACATACTTTGAAGCAGTGTGTCAATGTCCCTCCAAAATGCTTTTTGTCGCTTTGTTGCAAACCCACTTGGGGAGCGTATGCACTTATGACGTTCCACACCCTTCCGCAGATAACCAATTTAATACTCATCAAGCGGTCGCTTATCTTCGAGATACTCACGATGCTGCCAAGTAAAGCCGGTGGCTGAATAATTCCATCATTCGAGTTTCCATAATAGTACACCGTTAAAAATCCTGGTTTATTATCAATGCTAATTCGGGTTACATATATGACGACACCAAAATTGTATTAGATTTTAATAAAATGAAAGTATTACAATTGCTTCCGTAAACTTCACTGGTTTAAATATTAAACTTTTCTGGCATTATTTTTTTAATCAAATTGTTGGTTTAAAATTTAATCTACAGATATTATAATCTATGAAAAAATATTAATTTTACTGCGTTTTTTTAACTCCTCTAAGTTTTTTCTCCATTATTTTTTTTTTTCAATTTTCTAAACTTCCAAATCCTTTATTAAGCCCATCGCAGGCTAGCCAGCTAATCTTTAACTTTTTTCGCCATGACGCCGCATCGAACCTGTGAACTCCGTGTTGTAGAGTTGCGACCGAGACCACTCGGCCACGCAGCATAATATTTTGAGCTGACTGCGAGTAGTTATAGTGAGACTTGAGACTCAAAAAATATACTTTGTGGGGTTTACCTTTTAATTAAACTTAGATTAGAAAATAATGCGAGAACAAAAAGAACACAAAAAGGTTTGAATTGTATTAGAATTTATTACAAATTGTTTTAAAATGGAAGTAAACTTTGAATTGTATTAGAATTTATTACGAATTTGGTTTAAAATGGAAGTAAACTTTGGAAGGGTTTAGATTATAGAATTAAAATTATTAAAAATGGTGGTAGTCCAAGACCAGGTTTAAAAAAAAAACCGAGATTTTTAACTGTGTACAATTTGTACTTTTTGGAATTCGTCAAAAAACGAGCTCGGTCGACTTGGTCATTTCGCCACTTGGCCTCCTGCACGCACATAATGTCTATCCTTGTCCGCTTCATGACGTCCTCCAGTTCTTCGCTCTTTCCCGTCATGGATCCGACATTCTAGCTTGCAACCCTCAGTTTCTCTAGAGTGTAATTGGACTGCCTCATAGCGCTCGTCTCCGGAAACCGTCCAGCTCTGGCACGAACAATGTTCGCCCTGGGATCACTAAACTGCGCATCAGAAGTAATGCCCAGCGGGGTAGTGCTTCTAGCGTGTTCTACCATAAGCCCTTACATCCATTCTTTTACACCTATCTAGATAAAGGTGGAGTTGGTTGGCACTAGTGTGTGGGAAATAAATTTGTATGGACTTTCCTTTTACATCCGTCGGTGGTCTCCAGATCCGACGACCCATTCACACACACTGACCTGTGGGAGGTCCTAAAGATGTTGAACAGTGCCGCAGGCTCATCTAGAGGTGTTGTTGTTGTCTGCACGTCCTATTAGTCGCCTCGTACGATCAAGGTAGGACTCACCTAGGGATGCATATTCTAAACCCATCACCCCACGGGGTAATGAATATCCATCACAAAATGTATTCTGAATTAATATGATTAGCTTGGCCAGCTAAATTGTTAAACTTGATTTAGAAATTAGACATTTTTGACTGTCAATTGAACCTCCTCAAATCTGTACATAATTCATTGCATAACGGAAGAGACTTAATAAACAAATTTGGATTTGGGCTAAATTACTGTCGCTTAGTCGCTTACTAAATGCCAGATCGGCGTGGTGGCCGTTTCCCTTATCGGTGAGCATGCTAGGAGGCTTCTTTTTCATTTTAATAACTTCTGAAGTAGTTGTGAGGAAGGGAAGGAGGCGGAAAGCACTTTTCATCTGCTCTGCGAATGCATTGCTCTAGTACGGTTGAGAAAATCAACTCTTTGAGAATGATTTCACAACCATCTTAGAGAACCAACATAGGTCGTACGACAAGTTCCTTGTTTCGTGATTAACTTCGGATGGCGCTAGTACTAGGGGACTATAGTTGTTCATATTCTTAGTGTAAAAAACTCCGGGCTGATTTTTAGTAAAATTATTTTAAACGGACTGACTGAATCGAACAACCAAATAATTTACACGGCTTTTGTATTTTACGATGGCGACTGTTACCTTCGGGGGTTTTATCCCAACAGACCGAGTTAGTGGGATGGCGCTGTCATGGCTGACGATGCTTGTGATGTTGATGGTGTTGCCAGAGGTGTCGATATTGGCTTTGGCGTTAACATCCCGCCCCCCGTGAATCCTAACAGACTAGAGGATTCAGCATATAACAAAGCGGCTAGCTTCGATGCAGGTCGGCGTAGTAGACCTTGTGATGTTCGTACCTCGGCGCTGCGAACTTGGCCATCTTTAGCGTTAAAGACCTTCGTGATGAGTCCTTTCTTCCACTGGCTGCGCTGTTGATTCGAATCGCAGATGATGACCAACTGTCCTGGCTTGAGCGCTGGAACTTCTTCTCTCCACTTGACACGGCGGAGAAGTTGTGGAAGGTATTCGGCAACCCATCTTTTCCACAAAGTGTCTTTGATGTTTTGAGCAATTCGCCATTGCTTTCGCAGGCAAACAGGTTCCTCGGCTACATTTGGTGTTTGCGTTGAATTGAGGCAGCCCACTAGAAAGTGGTTCGGTGTTGGCGGCTCATCATCCTCAGGCGATAGAGGTATCTCGGTTAACGGTCCGCTGTTTACTATATTCTCTGCTTCGATAAGAGCGCTTCAAAATGTCTCCAATCGCGGTGTTCTTCCTTGAACACCCGACTCAGAAGACGCTTGACACATTGCATTAAGCGTTCCCAACATCCACCAGCATTGGGATAGAGTGGACAATTGAAAACCCAATCTATACCGTTCTGGCACATGTATCGTTGGATTTCATAAATATCAAACAGTCGATTCTCCTTCGTTAGCTCCTTTTGTGCTCGCACAAAATTGGTTCCATTGTCACTTCTGATTCTTATTGGCGTTCCACGACGGTTCATGAAATTTCTCAGACAGAAGAAAGGCATCAGTGGAGAGATCGTTAGCAATTTCCATATGAATCGCTCGAGTTGTCAAGCAAGTGAAGAGGCAGACCCATCTTTTCTCCTTACGGCGTCCAATTGTGACAAAAAAAGGTCCGCAGTAGTCGACTCCAGAGAATTATAAGTAAAACGATTATGGAACAGATCTTGTCTTCATGACTGACTTTATTCAACTAACGCAGTTTCTTACAATCTAGACAAAATGTCCTTAACGGCTAAATCCTATTTCTAAGTGCATGCGTACGCACATGTTTATCGCATGCATGTTCGGTAAAACACACATGTGTTTACAGTTATAAAATATGTCCTTTTTCCATTTCTAAATTTCTAAAATGGGAATTATCTTTTATTATGCAATATGTATCTTTTGTTTGGAAATACATATAACAGAAAAGAGGTATGAGATTTGTGTGGGATTTTATGACGGTGTATCGGATGTCACTCCACCCACCCTAAGATGAAACTCGTCCTCGAGTTCTTTAAAATTAAAGGGTTTTTATCTAAGTAAATATTTTGGAAAGGTACATGTTTTTTTTTACGTTTCTTTTTTACATTTCTGTTCTTAATGTTACATTAGTATGTTTTTTTTTCATTATTTTTCATTATGTTTATATTTTGCTTAACTATTGTCAATATTCTTTTTTTTTGCTTTAATAGTAACAACGTTAGGAAATATTGTCAGTGAATTTTACAAATAGTGTTAATTTCTTATTCTTAATTTCACAAAATATTTTGGATCTAATTGTTTCCATATGTTTTTGAGCGTAATTAGGACTTCTCTTTTTCAGTATATAACGAAGGTTTACGAGTGCGAATATTCCACACTCCACAGTCATAGGTATTTTCCTGTTTAGGTGAATCAACTACTGTATAGGTCCAGTTTTCAATGTTTATTGGTTTTCCTGTTCTTTTAATGGATTCATCAGTTAGAAATTGTAACAATTTATTAGTAATGTTAGTATGTAAGTCTATTCCCTAATGAGTCGTAATATTCTACCTTGTTGTCTTTAACGTAAATTACAATCAATCTCCAATGGTTGTTGTTAGTATTGAGGAAATATTAGTAAATTTTTATCAAATACATTCACTCGTTTTGTCCATGAATGAATATCTTGATAAGTGGGACTTAGTAAGCACTTCAGGGAAAGTGGAGAAAAACAGTACACGTTGGGCTCGTCTATAAGACTTGTATATGGATTGGTTTTAAAAAATTGTTGTGTTGAGACTATTATTTCAGATCCGGTTGTTTTGCTAAAGTATTTTTATTTTGGAACTTCTTTGACCCCCCGGAAGTTAGCACCAAAAGTTTGGAAAAGTTGAATTTTTTTTAGAGTTCCCTGCTTATTAGCAATAGTTCTAGAGTTCTCGAGTTGGTGCGGCGATAGTTCTAGGGTTTTAATGGCTTTTTTTTTAATAATTAAATTTGTGGGGTCAAATTCACACAAAAATTTTTATCTTCCAAAAATAGTTCCAATGCTCAAAATCGATGGATAATAAAGAGTTCTAGAGTTCCTGACTAATTTAAAAAAAAAATTTGCAAAAATAAACATTTTATAAAAAAATTAAAATTTAGGGGTTGCAACCTGAGGAGATGTACTTTAACCAATGCAGGTTAGTTCCCATTCATCAAATCAAGATCCAAACTATTTTTTAAATGAAAAAACCTCCCGCAGGTCAAGAATACTCAGGTTATGGCAACCTACACACACCCACTCACCCCTTAGGTGACTTCATAGGGATGAAAATCTTCAAAAATTACATATTCCTGTTTGGCACTATCGAACTCATCGGAATCCTCAAAATCTTCAAACGTTTCTACAGCGCCCTTTAAAGGACCTAAGGACGAGCCCAGAACTCATTGGTGCTGATGTCTCTCATCCCCCACTCACCCCTAAAAAGACGTCAGAAATATAGAAATTTCAAAAAAGTACTCCACACTCGCTTTGAAACCCCCAAACTCACTGGAATTTGCAAAATCTTCAAACGTTTCTACAGCGCCCTTAAAAGGACCTAAGGACGAGCCCAGAACTCATTGGTGCTGATGTCTCTCATCCCCCACTCACCCCTAAAAAGACGTCAGAAATATAGAAATTTCAAAAAAGTACTCCACACTCGCTTTGAAACCCCCAAACTCACTGGAATTTGCAAAATCTTCAATCGTTTCTACAGCGCCCTTTAAAGGACCTAAGGACGAGTCCAGAACTCATTGGTACTGATGTCTCTCATCCCCCACTCACCCCTAAAAAGACGTCAGAAATATTTAAATTTCAAAAAAGTACTCCACATTCGCTTTGAAACCCCCAAACTCACTGGAATTTGCAAAATCTTCAAATGTTTCTACAACGCCCTTTAGAGGACCTAAAGACGAGCCCAGAACTCATTGGTGCTGATGTCTCTCATCCCCCACTCACCCCTAAAAGGACGTCAGAAGTATTTAAATTTCAAAAAAGTACTCCACACTCGCTTTGAAACCCCTAAACTCACTGGAATTTGCAAAATCTTCAAACGTCTCTACAGCGCCCTTTAAAGGACCTAAGAACGAGCCCAGAACTCATTGGTGCTGATGTCTCTCATCCCCCACTCACCCCTAAAAAGACGTCAGAAATATTTAAATTTCAAAAAAGAACTCCACACTCGCTTTGAAACCCCCAAACTCACTGGAATTTGCAAAATCTTCAAACGTTTCTACAGCGCCCTTTAAAGGACCTAAGGACGAGCCCAGAACTCATTGGTACTGATGTCTCTCATCCCCCACTCACCCCTAAAATTACGTCAGAAGTATCTCTATCGGATAGAAAGAATTCTTCTCGGAGTGGTTGCAAAGGATAAATTCTAGTCGTGTTTGTATTCGCCTCAAAATATGCAAATGTAAAAATATACGCAGAAATCAAAAAGTTTTCTCAGAAAAAAAAAATGATCAAGTGCTTTCTGTTGTTGCCTGTCTATTAGTGGGCACATTTATAGCGTGGATATAAAAGACGTTTTAATTAAATCGTTTTAGTGCTAGTTGTAATGGTGGTTGTCGGAGGACGAGGGTGAGGGATGGCCGTGAAGGCCAGAGTAAGCAAAAAGTGAGCAAAACCCTCTCCAATCACTGCCAGCGATGTGCGCTCGCAGACCAACTCAGTAGCCGGGAGTTGCAGGGTGGGTTGACGGCAGCTATTGGCCTCCTCCATCCAATACAATGTTAGTATCGCACATCATGCCCGTTAACAAAAAAAAGAAATTCTACTCTACCAAGATGATTCTAAAAAAAAAACCCGGAACGACAATGGGACGCCTACGCGTCAAACTCCCTAAACCGGCGGACACAAAGTTCCCGTGAAGGGAAAAAGAGCTCTACAGCCAAACTACTATCAAAACTGCTACAAAAGCAAAAAGAAAAGGGGAGGAAGAAAAGATTACCGTCCAGTCAGGACAGATCCTTTTTCCCTCAAGTCGTGAGCCTAAAGGTTTTCAACGGCTCAAGCTACGGACCCCAGATGGGATGGGCCCGGCGCGTCTAAACCCTCCCTACCGTGGGACTTCAGGCGCATGTTGTGAAATCCCCCAAAAATAACCAAAAAAATTCACAAGAGAGAGAGGGTAGTGAGGGAGGAAAGTATTTTTAATTTAGGGTGTCATCTTTGTTTTCTTTCAGTTCATGAGATATATAGGATTAAGCGATCCAATGCCTATTATATATTCAAGTATTTTATAAGAGTGCATATATATTATATAGCCGAAACTCATCATCATCATCATCGTGGCGCGACAGCCCGACGTCGGGCCTTGGCCGCCTGGATCATTGTCCTCCAATTATCTCGGTCACGTGACCGCGTCCTCCAATTTTGGGAGCCCAGCAGCTGCGCGGCGTCCACACCTACTGAACTCTCCCAACGAGATCTCGGTCGTCCTCGCAGTCTCGCTCCGTCGACTCGTTCTGCATTCATTACTCTCTTAGGCATGCGATCATCGTCCATTCTTTGTACATGCCCTGCCCATTGAAGTCGTTGTAGTTTGACGATTTTCGAGACTTGCAGCTCATCGTACATTTCATACAACTCATGGTTGTACCGGATGCGCCATCCATCTCGATCGCAAACAGCCCCGAAAATTCGCCGTAGAACCTTACGTTCAAAAGTGTCTAGCATGTTTTCGGAGGCTTGAGTTAGGGTCCATGCTTCGCAGCCATAGCATAGCACTGGTCGTATAATGGTTTTGTACACGCGGAGCTTCGTGTTTCTGTGCACATGCTTCGATTTCATTATGGGGAGAACCGAGAAAAAAGTCTTATTAGCTAACTGTATCCGTCGCTTGATTTCGTCAGTTTCGTTGGCGTCCCTTGACAGGTTGCAACCCAGGTAGATGAAGTTGTTCACGAACTCGATGTTGAGGTCCCCCACGTTGATGCTCGGTTGTGCAGGTGTCCTTGTCACCGATTGCATCATTATTTTAGTTTTACCCTCGTTAATACGTAATCCAACTTACTTTGCAGCGGTATCGAGCGTATGCAGAAGTTCTTCTGCGTCAGCCAATCTTCGGGACATGATGTTGATGTCGTCGGCGTACGCTGCTAATTGTGTCGACTTGATGAGTAGCGTCTTGCTGTTGTCCATATTCATGGCCCGAATAACGTATTCCAGTGCTAGGTTGAAGAGCGTCGGTGCCAGTCCATCGCCCTGTTTCAAACCAGTGCGTGTTTCAAATAGATCAGTAAGTCTATTCTGGATCCTGACTTGTGAGACGGAGTTGGTCATCGTCATCTTTGTCAGTCGCACTAATTTTGCTGGTATACCAAATTGCAGCATGATGTTGTACAGTACTCCACGATCGATACTGTCGTATGCCTGCTTGAAGTCGACAAAGATTTGGTATACGTTTACGTTGTATTCCCAGCACCTCTGGAGTATCAGTTTGACTGAGAAGAGCTGATCGGTTGTGGAGCGACCAGGTCTGAAACCGCTTTGATATTCGCCAATGACTCGTTCTGCGTACGGTTTTATTCTATTTTCCAGAATTTTCGTCAAAATTTTATAGGACGTACAGACTAGTGATATGCCCCTGTAATTCTCACACCGCAGTTTATCTCCCTTTTTATGAATTGGACAGATGATGCTTCTGCGCCAATCGTCTGGGATCTCCTCGTTCTCCCATATTCGCAGGAGTAATTGATGTATGGCATCAACTAGACTCGTTCCACCGAATCTTAGCAGTTCAGCTGGAATCTCGTCAGGGCCCGGCGCTTTATTTCGTTTTAGTGACCGCAACGCGAGATCAACTTCCTCTACTGTCGGGGGTTGAATGGGTGGACCTAGATCAACAATATCGTCGAGAGCTTCCTGTGTGGGGATGTTAGATGGTCGGTTTAGAAGCTCTTCAAAATAAGAGGCCCATCGTTTGTTAATACCATCGGTGTCGCTGATGATGTTTCCATCCTTGTCCTTACAAAGGCTAGTCCTGGGTTGGTAGCCGTTCTTAATTGTATTTACTAGTTTGTACGCTTGTCTGGTGTTCCTATTAGCTAAGTTTTCGTTTATGTTCAGCAACTGCTCGTCAAAGTATTTACGTTTCTTACGTCTAATTATTCTATTCGATATTCGCCGTAGCTCGTCATATTTTTCTCTTCTGGCTCTGGTTCCTCGTTGAATCCATTGTCTGTAGGCCTCGTTTTTCGCGTCAAGTGAATTTTTGCATTCTTCGTCGAACCAGTCATTTCGCGCTCGCCGGGCTTTATATCCCACGACCTTCTCTGCGACATCCTTGATGGTACCCTTGAGTTCTTCCCAGAACCCATGGACGCCTGTGTTGCTGATGTTGTGTAGCATAGGTGATAGTTTTTCCTCAAGGGCGGTAGTATACGCCACCGCTGTAGCATCACTCAAGAGCTTATCAACCGCAAAGATTTTGGGAGGGCTGATTCTTGACTGGTGCACTGAGGAAATTCTACATCTGTAGGTCGTCTTCACCAAGTGATGATCTGAGTCGCAGTTTGCTCCTCGATAGGAGCGGACATCCATGACACTAGACGCCCATCTCCTGCAAATGAGGACGTGGTCAATTTGGTTGACGGTATGTGCGTCTGGAGACTTCCAGGTCTGCTTGTGAATGCGTCGATGCGGGAAACACGTAGAGCTTACGACTAGATTCCTGCTGCAGGCGAAGTCGATAAGTCGCTGGCCGTTATCGTTACATTCTTCATGGAGGCTGTGGCCTCCAGAGGTCCCCCGATGCCAACTTTCATTCCCGACTTTCGCGTTAAAGTCTCCCAGCAGCAGTTTGACGTCGTTTGTTGGAAGTGAGTCGAAGAAAGTTTCAAGGCGGGCGTAAAACTCGTCTTTTACTGCGTCTTCTTTAACTTCAGTGGGGGCATGCACATTGATGAGCCAGAGATTGAAGAATCGAGTCTTGATGCGAATCGCACACAGCCGTTCATTTATGGGTTTGAAGTCAGTAATATGCGGTTTGAGGTGATTGTTCACTATAAATGCTACTCCAAACTCCTTGCGGCCCGATGGTTTGCCACTTGTAAAAATTGTGTGCGATTTCTTGTCATTAATCTCGCTGCCAAGCCAATTTGTTTCCTGGACTGCAGTAATGCTCAGTTTGTACTTTTCGACCTGTTGAAGGAGGGCCTTCTCAGCCCCCGGTTTGTTCAGGGAGCGTACATTCCAGGATCCGAAAGAATAATCCTTTATTCGTTTGCGTGGTCGTCGTTGTTGATCCGTCCAATCCGAGGCTTTTGTTCCAGGTTTCTTGACATGGAGTGGTTTTTACAAGGACGAGTTGTCAGCACGTCGCTTAACCCCATTCAGGGGATGGCCTCGGAGATAGCTGCTTCAGATGGTTTAATAAACGTGCTGGGGCCCACACAACTATGTAGCAGATCCAACTACGCAAGTCATTCCATCCTACTAGACCTGAGACGCTTAGGTGTTCGTCAGCCATTCAGGCTACAGCTATCTGCCTTTTCCAAACTGTCTTATCGCTAAGACATTGGCCGTCAGCGAATTGATACACTGCCGTTACCAGGGGGCGCCCACGCGGAGGACTATGGAAAAGGTCTTTGCCCCCTATAGCCGAAACTAAGAGCAAAAAAAAAAAAAAAATAATTCAAACTGAATTATTTTTTTTTTTTTTTTATAGCCGAAACTAAGAGCAAAAAAAAAATAATTCAAACTACCAATAAATCTAGCCTCAATCTAATTGACGACCCAATGTAATTGCAAGTAAAATTCAAATTGCAGTAATGCTGTCGACGATTATAGTTAATTAAATTCACTGAACACGAAATTATTTCAAGGCATCATGCCAAACTATACGAGTAATAGGCATATTCTTATAATAAAAAAATTTTTTTTTTTTTTTTCAAATCTTCCCACAAGAGAAAAATAATCTTATTGCCATCGTTGGGTTTATTTTTGTTGTTTGTTTTGCATGCCAGCGTTTAAATACAGCTGGCCGGCAAAATAAAAAGAAAGGCTTATCCACGTGGATGACGTCACTTTCGCTGCTGTGGTAACTCTGCCTGTAGAAGATGCCAAACTTGGATAAACTGATATCCCATTAGAACGGGCCCGCTATCAACAATCGCTTATCGCTAGCAACACTTTGCGAGTGCAATGAGCACCGTTGCCGACAATCAACAAGCTAGCCCCATATAAACAATAAGCGAGCAGCTAACTACTACTACATCAACAGTGATGTCACTTTTGGGCAATGTTTGAAAAGCGGATATTAAATGGGTAGGCCCACACCAACACGATTTGAGAGAGCCGCCCGTTTACCTGATAAACAATGCCCACGAAAGATGTAATTTAGAAGAGAAAAATGATACTTAGCCAGGTTACAAAATACTGCGTCCGAACGTTTCCCATGAGATGGCGTTCATCCAGATTGCCTTTCCAGCTAATCGGTCGGCTCTATGATTGTACTTGGGGCCCAATATGGTGGCGGATTACTGGCTCACTTGGGTGGCGGAATCCCATTCGTGGCACGTCACTCGCTGGCTTCGGTGGCGGAGTACTCTCTCTCCGGCGCGACTTTGTCCATCCTTTGGTGCAAAGCGAAAAAAACTGCTCCTATTGTAGTGGTTGCGGCGACCCTCTTGACGATTTGCTCCACAGATCACACAAACACTTTTCCTTTTTTTTTTTTTTTTTTATCTTTTCTGGTGGCTCCGAAAGGGGAAATGGTGGTTCACAGGAGCAACACTGACACTTTTGTTTAACACCCGTCGAGTTAGCGCAAAACAAAATTCCAAATCGCGGCAATTGTAAAAAAAAAAATTAAAATGGTTTATAAGTCTAGAAGATCCCGAAACCCAGAAGAAGCAACGACTTTTATTCCTATATAACGCACGGCTCCAATCCCTCTACCGCGTGTTCAACCTAACCTCTACGTCGCGTCTTCATCGAATAAAATCAAAGCGCAAAATTCAATATTATCACTATAAATACATGGTATTGAACAAGTAAAACACCGATAATTCAAAAATAACTGAAGTTAAAATATAATAAAGCAATCGCGATTTTCGGCACGAAAAAAAACCACCACGAATCGACCGTCTCGGTTGCCTCTTCAATCCAAACTCCTCTCAGATTCCGTTCGGTCCCTTTTGCCGCTTGCATCTCGGCATCGCTGAGTGGTTGGATGCGGGATCATACGATACTTCCGTTATTCGTCATGACGTCAACGAAACTTTTCTTTGTCAAATCCTAGATCCGCACCAGAACCTAGATAGCGTGATCTAGCGGCATGCTGGGGAAACCTTTTAAATGTCAGAAAGAAAAAGTTGCGACTCCTTGCTTTGCATAGTCCAGCGAAAGCTTTGTTTTTTTGTTTAAATTTTTTTTTTTTTTTTTTGGTGTTAAAAATTACTGAATGCTTTCAACATTCACAACAACCCACTGTTATTATTATTTTTATATCTTTCAGGAGAAAAAAGCAACACACAAGAAAACATCGCAGCCAACGGATTGGCGGAAGACAACATGGCATTTTGTGTGGCCGTAGTCGTTGCTTTCATAACAGATTAGCTAAGACACAGCTAATGCCTTTACCACTACGATTGCTTCCGTCGGCATTGTAGTTTTCGCATTATACTTTAATCACATTGCCCGCAGAAGCAATTGCAGTGGCATCGGCCTGGCAGTCCATAAGCATGTATTCCTTAGCGCAGAAATTTCCTCTGTTGACGCGGTGATGAGCCCATTACAACACAGTTGGATCTCTCCTTGATATAGGGGTGAGATACGACTGAATGGTACGATGGTTCACTTTGACGCTAGTTGCGCAAATCTTTCGCGTGAAAAGTACCTAGTTCCTTGCCATTCATATCGGTTACAGTGTAGCAGGACCCGCCTAGGATGGATGTTATGCGGCATTTGACAAACTTTGGTCCCAATTTTGCGCTATAGTGCTCCACTGCATTGCTTGGCTTGAAATTTCTGCAATACACGACATCGCCAATATTGTACTTCACTGGTCTCGTTCTTAAGTTGTATATACGGGCATTGGTTTTGTTAGCTTCCCTCAACCTCTCCTGTATTTGACTACGAATTAAGTCCATTTTTATCTCTGGGGAAATATTCGCGGTATTATCCTGCAGTTGCTGCGCCTTACGCAATATTGCATATGAACTCCCATGAAGCATCATTGTTTGCCCAAAAAGCGTGAAGTAAGGGGAATACCCTAGGGTCGAATGGTAGGCCGCGCGTAATGCACAATTTATCTCGGAGAGATGATAATCCCAATCGCTTTGATCGGGTTTGACATACGCGCGAATAGCAGCAATTAACGATCGGTTAACTCGCTCTGAGGCGTTGGCCTGTGGCGAATATAACGCCGTGTAAAAGTGGTGCACACCGTAGCGCTTCAAGAGGTTGTTGAAGAGAGAAGATCGAAACTGTACGCCGTTGTCCGAAACTACGGTTTCTGGAACGCCGAAGATATGAAAAACCCTCTGCTCAAGGAATTTCACTACCACTTCTGCCGTAAATTTACGTATAGGTTCGACCACTGGGAATTTGGATAAGCTGTCTAAAACTATGACTGCCCCCACGTTTCCGGTTTTGCTGCGAGGATATGGTCCTATCAAGTCTATATATAATCGTTGAAACAGGCGGTCTGGAATGGAAAGCGAACCCATAGGAGGTCTTAAAGGCTGATTTGGAGCCTTCGTCATTTTACAAGTGTCGCAATGCAGCACAAATTCTTTAACGTGTTGGTACATTCTCGGCCAATAAAAGAGGTTTCGGAGCCGGTGAAATGTTTTATCAACCCCCCCGTGTGCGCAAAGCGGATGATTGTGGGCCTTTTGGATTAACTCCCCGGTATGGTGTTGAGGAACCCATAATTTCCATGATGCCTCCTCCTGAAGGTGATCCCCGGTGGCATGTTGGGTACGCCTGTACACAAAGTCATCGATTAGTTTGAGGTCCGGAAGATGATGTTGGTTTTCCCGTATTTTCTCGATCAATGCTCTGTATTCATCGGATTTGAATTGGGGAGAGCTAAGGTCTAAACCAAGTAACGACTCCTGCTGAACCTGTAGTTCCGACACATTGAAGTCATGAACTCTAGATAAGGCGTCAGGTACCACATTGTCACTACCCTTACGGTGACGTATAGCGAATTTAAAACCTTGGAGCTTAAGAGCCCAGCGTGCTAGCCGACCGTGTAGGTCCCTGAGGCTCATAAGCCATTTAAGCGAGGCGTGGTCGGTCACTACCTCGAATTCCTGTCCCTCCACGTAGGGGCGGAACTTGTTAATTGCAGTCACCGCAGCAAGGCATTCTTGCTCCGTTACCGTATAGTTGCGTTGTGCGGTCGTAAGCTTTTGTGACATAAAAGCGATAGGGGCTTCTGCGCCGTCGTCTGTATGTTGGACCAACACTGCCCCTATACCTTCCTGACTCGCATCGCAATGGATGGAGAAGGGTCGAGCAAAATCCGGGCTGTGCAGGACAGGCGCGGAAGAGAGGCTCTGCTTGAGCGCATTAAAAGCGTTTAAGGCCTCGTCCGTCCACAAAAACTTGCGACCTTTCCGCAACATATCCGTTAACGGAGCGGTTAGGGCAGAATAGTTCAAAACGAATCTGCGGTACCAGCCGCATACACCTAAAAATCGGCGAAGGTGACGTACCGATTTAGGAAGAGGGAAATTCGAAATGGCGTCCACCTTGTCAGGATCTGTCATAATGGTCCCATGGCCAATAACATGCCCGAGGTATTTCACCTGTTTCATCACAAAATGACTTTTTTCGACATTTATTGTCAAGCCTGCTTCGCGTATACAAGCCGCTACCCTGCTGAGGAGAGTGCAATGCTCCTCAAACGATGACGAGACGACTAGTAGATCGTCAAGATAGACAAAAACTTGGTGACGGATTTCTGGTGGAATTACTTTGTCCATCAACCGCTGCATCGTTTGAGGTGCATTGCACAACCCAAACGGCATGGTAACAAATTGATATAGGGGGCGCCCCGGCACAGTAAATGCGGTTTTGTCTCGTGATTCCTCGTCGAGAGGGATCTGCCAAAAGGCGTCCTTTAAATCGATGCTGCTTATAAATTCAGCCTTAGGCAGTCGACTTAAGATCCCTTCGATTAAAGGCAGAGGATACGCATCTTTAACTGTGACGCTGTTAACCTTGCGAGCGTCAAGGCACATACGAACCTTACCGGGTTTCACGACCACAGTCACGGGCGACGCCCAGCTGCTTTGCGATTCCTCGATGACACCCATTTCCAGCATCCGATCCAATTCTGCAAAAAGTAGTTTTTCTACTGCAGGTGACACAGCGAAATGCCGTTGTTTAATCGGCTTATTATTGCCGACATCGATCGAATGCTTAATAAGCTGAGTTCGTCCTAAACCTTCTTTTGCATAGGATGGGAAGCTGGAAATGACTGCCATGAGGGTCGCCTCTTGTTCAGGTTTCAGCTGATGGCGGTTGTCCTCTGTCGAAAGTTCATTAATCCCCATATTGGGTGTGCGCAAAGGGTTGTCAAACGAGAAAAGATCCGACGCAAGTTGAAAAGTGCGTACGAAATCGACGCCAAGATATAGGTCTTGACTCAATGTCGGTATAATCAAAAATGTCATACGTTTAGTAATCCCCCGAAACGTAATGGAACCGGTGGCATGTCCCAATGTAGCGTGTTTCGTCCCGTCGGCCGTTGTCAACGTCAAGTTGTACCGCTTCCAAGGGTGTTTGTTCGCTTGCAGGAATTTCCTGGCGAAACCTGAAGAGATGCAAGATGAGGTAGCCCCAGTGTCTATCAACCCGACAACTTGTTGATCGAACAATGAGACCTTAGCGTAAGGGCGGAAATCGTCTGTAGGCTGATCAACCAAGATAGTTTCACATAGCCTTCGGCGTGAATCCTTGACGCGTTTCCAGAAGTTCCGTAGTCTTAGCGTTGAACGTTTCGGCTTGTTTGTAGAAAGCTCCTCATGACCAAAAATGCGCTGTCGGGCTTGGTTATACTCGTGTAACCGCACATGGTAAGGCTTAAAAGTGGATTGTTCGTCCTTAGTAGGTGTGGTCTTGGGAAGCTCTCCTCCCAAAGAATCGGCTTGCGTCGCGTGGGAAACCAACAAACGAAAGGAAGGTGACATAGGCAAAGGTGGTGCAGCGTCGAGACGAATAGGAGTAGTTTCCACAACAGAAGGGTTAGGGTTAATACGGGTGGAACTGTGCACAGAAGAAGATGAATCATGATGCGGAAGGCAGTCCGATGAATCCGAGGAATTTAAAGTTCTTTCTGGTGTGTTCACCAAAGGTGCAATCCGAGCGGCAAGAATTACATCCGGTGACGTCATAGTTGAGCTAGTCGTAGCAGGTAATGTCGTTGCAGAGAATGTTATAGCAGAGGTTGTCACAGCAGAGATTGAATTAGTCATTGTCGATGAAGTACTTTCGGGTATAGTCCCTGAGAAGACTAGAGATTTATCCGATAGCTGGTTATGTGTATTAACATTAAGGCATGGTTGTTGTTGCCCATTTAAGGCATCTCCTCGAACTGAGTGCTCTTTGAGGACATCTGGGTGTTGCGCGTCCTCGCCGACCCGTTTTTTGGCCCACTGCACTTAGGGCATTCAGGTTTTATCACATCCTTGTGTCCGCAGCCAAAGCAGAAAATTCGCCGCTCAGCCGCACAAACATCGTAGCGATGCCCCCTTTTCGAGCAGTTCCAGCATATCAGCTGAGAGGTATTGACCTCGGAAACTTGAACGGGATAATTTCCAGCTGCCCCATAATTTTTGAATCCGGCTGATCCGGTACCCAGCGGCACGGACAAAATTTCCGCGATAACGTTACGATGAGGACGCCGATATTGCCTCCGTTCTTGGAAACTCTCTACTTTTCTTGCGGCCAGCTTGAGGTCTCGTAGTGATTCAATGTCAAACATGAGGAGATGAAATTCGATGCTCTCGTGGACATTCCTCATCACCATAGAAGTTAGCTCCCGCTCAGTTAATTTCACACGCATCCGGTCATTTATCTGAAGAACTGCCTCTAAGAAGTCGTCAAAGCATTCATTACTTCTTTGCTTTCGACGGCGAATCTCTTCGATCAGATCAGCATCCGCATGTCTGTCACCAAACTGTTCAAGAAGAGCCCTCCGGAGAGAACCCCAAGTGTATCGGTTCTCAGAGCTTGCCGCAAAACGGCGAAACCAGGATGCTGCCCTACCCTCAAACAGCAAATGCGCTCCAAGGCAGATGTTTTCAAAATTGCTGTCTAAGGTGCGGTGTGTAAATAGCTCAATTTGTCGTATGAACTCATCGACACCGTTTCCACTAAATCTTAAGCCCCAGTCGGTTATTGTCCTAAAGACTTGCCCTGTGGGTATACGGGATCTTTCACGCGACGCGTGCTCTCGAGGTCCTGCATGGGTTGATTGCGGACTAGGAGCACCCATCGCATCTCCTAAGTGCAAATTTCCAACTTGGCCGGCCAGACGCTCTCCTAAAACTTGATCTATATACTGTTTGAGGGCTTCTAAAGTACCTGTGGAAGCATTTGGTAGAGGTGCAGACGGAAGTGGAGCTAATGGTGGATGAGGTGGACCGAACGCCGCCTGCTCACTAGGTGTCGGTTGATAGTTACCACCTCCGGGAAAAGAATGCCGGCCTTCTGTTAATACTTGCGAGGCTGAACGCGTTAGTCCAACAAGCGGCTCTTGCATGCTTGTATCGAGAGGGGCAAATTCCACCGAAAGAGGATTGAGAAGAGCTTGGGCTCGGGCTCGGGTCATCGGAGGATCCGGCTGCTTCGGCACTGCTCCTCTCTCTTGATTAGTAGAAGGTGAATGTTCTAACGGCATGATGCCTAGATAGAGAAAAAAAAAAATCAAATCCGGTAATAAGGTGTAGGGAAGACAAAATCACAGTGAATACTCCAAATCAAGAGAATTGCACTGTTTCTAAACCAAAGGGTTGGTATTATAATTAGTAATACACATTCAAATGGCGAAAGGGTATAAGTAGAAAAAAGATAGATATATTAGCTCTTAAAATTTAATCAATATAATTATAATTAGTCAGTTTAATATACGGACACCTCTGAATCCAAGGGAAGGTGCCGCTTCAAATAATACCTGGAACAGGGTCCTGATTAGAGGCAGCCAGGTACCTTATGTAAGAAAGTGTTTCAAATGTGCAGATAGTGCCTTAGTACTACATATATACATAGTAGATATTGTTTAAAGGGAACCTTAGATTATATGAATGGCTTAAGCAATTTATAACAAGAAGTAAATATTGATTGAGAGACATTCAATGAGTAACTGTCTAAATGCAATACCTCTCTATTTAATTTCTATGTGATAAACACGATGAATTTATCGTGTTAGGTATTATACCGCAGTCTTTTCTAAAACCCAAAGCCTTTAATGTAAAGTTTTATGTCTTTATGACCTTCTAATAGTGTCGTATTGAGATTGAATTAGTAAACTAATCAAAAATAGAAAAAAAAGCAGAAACAGGAAAAGATTTCCAACATCAGAAAAAAATTAGATTATCCTCTGTATCAAGAGGTCGATATATCGTCATATTTGCATGCGGATAATAATATAAATCAAAAAAAAAAAAAAAAAAAGTATATTTAACAAATTCAGTTTCTCCCTCTCAACCTCTCTCTCTCTCTCTCCTTACAATACCAAGAATGTGAATGCTAAAAAAAACGACTTTTAAGGGAAAAAGAAATGTCCGTCATGGAACGGTAAAAGGGGTTCAAAAGCAAATTTGTAGAACGTAATCAATCGCTCGACTAACTTGTCTTTTGCTAACGACTACATCCTAGTTATGAAACTGGCACTATTGCCCATTCCATACAATTCCCGAATTTCGCCGAAAGCAATGTCGAAGCCAGACGAGAGACTGATACGAACTCGACGGGAAATAAATTGTGTTTTGGTAAGGTCGCTGATCTGCTACAAAAAGGTGACCATGGGTCTTCCTTTGTTCATGGCGTTGGGATCGGAACACTTCCAATCACCCATCAATTCTCACGAAGAGAGGAAGTCATACGTCACGTGGATATAATCACCACTCAAACGACACAAGCAGATCAGCGACTGTTTGGGATAAATTGTGACTCTACTTTAAAAGGATGTGGATGGGGAGAGGTCACCAAGTCCTACGGTCTGCTCGGGCGAAAAGAAACAAAAAAAGTATAGCGTATAGCCGAAATGGGAGTGCTATTGCACTCCAAGTTCTAGGACTGGTGTTATGTGGGACGTCAAAATGGTGAGGACTCCAGATGGACTGAGTCCAAGTCGTCCAAGGACGACTAACGGTTGTTTTTGGGCCCCACGTTGGGCGCCAATTGTAATGGTGGTTGTCGGAGGACGAGGGTGAGGGATGGCCGTGAAGGCCAGAGTAAGCAAAAAGTGAGCAAAACCCTCTCCAATCACTGCCAGCGATGTGCGCTCGCAGACCAACTCAGTAGCCGGGAGTTGCAGGGTGGGTTGACGGCAGCTATTGGCCTCCTCCATCCAATACAATGTTAGTATCGCACATCATGCCCGTTAACAAAAAAAAGAAATTCTACTCTACCAAGATGATTCTAAAAAAAAAACCCGGAACGACAATGGGACGCCTACGCGTCAAACTCCCTAAACCGGCGGACACAAAGTTCCCGTGAAGGGAAAAAGAGCTCTACAGCCAAACTACTATCAAAACTGCTACAAAAGCAAAAAGAAAAGGGGAGGAAGAAAAGATTACCGTCCAGTCAGGACAGATCCTTTTTCCCTCAAGTCGTGAGCCTAAAGGTTTTCAACGGCTCAAGCTACGGACCCCAGATGGGATGGGCCCGGCGCGTCTAAACCCTCCCTACCGTGGGACTTCAGGCGCATGTTGTGAAATCCCCCAAAAATAACCAAAAAAATTCACAAGAGAGAGAGGGTAGTGAGGGAGGAAAGTATTTTTAATTTAGGGTGTCATCTTTGTTTTCTTTCAGTTCATGAGATATATAGGATTAAGCGATCCAATGCCTATTATATATTCAAGTATTTTATAAGAGTGCATATATATTATATAGCCGAAACTAAGAGCAAAAAAAAAATAATTCAAACTACCAATAAATCTAGCCTCAATCTAATTGACGACCCAATGTAATTGCAAGTAAAATTCAAATTGCAGTAATGCTGTCGACGATTATAGTTAATTAAATTCACTGAACACGAAATTATTTCAAGGCATCATGCCAAACTATACGAGTAATAGGCATATTCTTATAATAAAAAAAATTTTTTTTTTTTTTTCAAATCTTCCCACAAGAGAAAAATAATCTTATTGCCATCGTTGGGTTTATTTTTGTTGTTTGTTTTGCATGCCAGCGTTTAAATACAGCTGGCCGGCAAAATAAAAAGAAAGGCTTATCCACGTGGATGACGTCACTTTCGCTGCTGTGGTAACTCTGCCTGTAGAAGATGCCAAACTTGGATAAACTGATATCCCATTAGAACGGGCCCGCTATCAACAATCGCTTATCGCTAGCAACACTTTGCGAGTGCAATGAGCACCGTTGCCGACAATCAACAAGCTAGCCCCATATAAACAATAAGCGAGCAGCTAACTACTACTACATCAACAGTGATGTCACTTTTGGGCAATGTTTGAAAAGCGGATATTAAATGGGTAGGCCCACACCAACACGATTTGAGAGAGCCGCCCGTTTACCTGATAAACAATGCCCACGAAAGATGTAATTTAGAAGAGAAAAATGATACTTAGCCAGGTTACAAAATACTGCGTCCGAACGTTTCCCATGAGATGGCGTTCATCCAGATTGCCTTTCCAGCTAATCGGTCGGCTCTATGATTGTACTTGGGGCCCAATATGGTGGCGGATTACTGGCTCACTTGGGTGGCGGAATCCCATTCGTGGCACGTCACTCGCTGGCTTCGGTGGCGGAGTACTCTCTCTCCGGCGCGACTTTGTCCATCCTTTGGTGCAAAGCGAAAAAAACTGCTCCTATTGTAGTGGTTGCGGCGACCCTCTTGACGATTTGCTCCACAGATCACACAAACACTTTTCCTTTTTTTTTTTTTTTTTATCTTTTCTGGTGGCTCCGAAAGGGGAAATGGTGGTTCACAGGAGCAACACTGACACTTTTGTTTAACACCCGTCGAGTTAGCGCAAAACAAAATTCCAAATCGCGGCAATTGTAAAAAAAAAAATTAAAATGGTTTATAAGTCTAGAAGATCCCGAAACCCAGAAGAAGCAACGACTTTTATTCCTATATAACGCACGGCTCCAATCCCTCTACCGCGTGTTCAACCTAACCTCTACGTCGCGTCTTCATCGAATAAAATCAAAGCGCAAAATTCAATATTATCACTATAAATACATGGTATTGAACAAGTAAAACACCGATAATTCAAAAATAACCGAAGTTAAAATATAATAAAGCAATCGCGATTTTCGGCACGAAAAAAAACCACCACGAATCGACCGTCTCGGTTGCCTCTTCAATCCAAACTCCTCTCAGATTCCGTTCGGTCCCTTTTGCCGCTTGCATCTCGGCATCGCTGAGTGGTTGGATGCGGGATCATACGATACTTCCGTTATTCGTCATGACGTCAACGAAACTTTTCTTTGTCAAATCCTAGATCCGCACCAGAACCTAGATAGCGTGATCTAGCGGCATGCTGGGGAAACCTTTTAAATGTCAGAAAGAAAAAGTTGCGACTCCTTGCTTTGCATAGTCCAGCGAAAGCTTTGTTTTTTTGTTTAAATTTTTTTTTTTTTTTTTTTTTGGTGTTAAAAATTACTGAATGCTTTCAACATTCACAACAACCCACTGTTATTATTATTTTTATATCTTTCAGGAGAAAAAAGCAACACACAAGAAAACATCGCAGCCAACGGATTGGCGGAAGACAACATGGCATTTTGTGTGGCCGTAGTCGTTGCTTTCATAACAGATTAGCTAAGACACAGCTAATGCCTTTACCACTACGATTGCTTCCGTCGGCATTGTAGTTTTCGCATTATACTTTAATCACATTGCCCGCAGAAGCAATTGCAGTGGCATCGGCCTGGCAGTCCATAAGCATGTATTCCTTAGCGCAGAAATTTCCTCTGTTGACGCGGTGATGAGCCCATTACATAGTGCTTCCTCGTGGCGTGTTTATAACGACCATATAGAGAGGTTCTAATAATGAAAGATGTCAGTTGTTGGTTTGTGACTTGGGTTTGAAAATGTCAAGAAACCTCCTAATAAAAGCGCGTTTATACCGTGTAACGGACGGTCTGGTGGGCATCCGAAGATGCCCGTGGGGACGGAGCCTAAGGTTGCATTATCCAATTGCCCTAACCCCTTGTGGGGCATAGCGCGTCAACTATTCCATGTGGCCCAGTTGACGTTTCGTTGGCATAAATTGGTTTCAGAGAATGCAGTTGCCAGCATGCACCTCCTGCACAGCCATGGCCACGAACGTCGTCGTGGACGGGATTCGAACCCGAAACGCCGGTAGTCAAACATGAGACTGATGCCTCAACATACTGCGCTACCGGTCGCCCCGGTTGCATTATGACCGTGAAGGTCGGGCCGTGCCATCTGGCAAAGAAATAGGCCCCTCAACGAGCTAAGCAGCGGCCTATGCTTGCTGTAGCTCAGTTCGGGAGATGTGGGCGGGGTTTTCGCCGCTCGTTGCCCCTGCCCTTTACGTATTAACAAAAATTCATAGGCCTGGGGAAAACAACACAAACAGTGGAGGTAAAAATGGGAAATAAAAAAAAATAGTCGATAAGGATGGAATGGTTGACGGACGGATCAGACGCCCACACGGTCGCACCTGGGTCCTGGTGTAATGGGACCCTCGGCCTCTGGTTTCGTACCACCAACAGATCAGTACTCATCAGGTGCTGCTTCGATCTGCTGGTGGGAGCAGCACTACCAGACCATAATATGGTTCATTACAGGTGGTTCATTACAACCGCTTCAATCAAAGGATGAATCGAATGCAAAATTGCCGAAAGGGATATAACTAGAGACCGGATAATATGCAACATAAAAAGGCTGAAATATGCATGCAAATATGCATGTAAAATGCTTAAAATATGCAAGTAAAATGTGAAAATATGCAACATAAAATAAAAGATAAAAATTGGGTAATTATGTTTTTATTAAGAAACAAAGGAACGAAAAGTCACAAATTTAATGGTTTTAGCAGTCTGTTGTTTTTATTGAAGTTTACTATAATATATTGTTCTGTGTTCAGTTGTAAGATTATGTCTTCTATCATTTAAAATAGTTTTGTAATTTGAGAAAGATCGTTCTACGTCCACCGATGTCACAGGGCAATACTTAAACATGGGTGCTGTATTGGCAGATATTGTCCCAGGCAAAGTTCAACCTGTACCATTAATAAAACTATTAATCTGGCACAGAGACTCGAAGCCTGGGTTGTTGTTTAGAATGTTTTCAAACTTTTTTTTTAAGTTTGTCTGGGAATATATCTGGCAATTCAGAGTGTATTTTACGAACTTTTTCAATCAGCAGAATAGATCCATTCAACTGCAAGCCTCGAGTTTCAAGTTTTTTGATACACTCGGGTATGTGGGGAAAAATGAGTACTTATGGCAGCGATGATGTAGAAGAATTTTCAAATGCTGTATCGGCTTCATTTTTCCGTGTGTTATGAATGGGTTTTATTAGGTAGAAAATCACCGGACAATTACGAATGCGATCTTAGTGTCACCATACACTGTCGAACTCGAGCACGAACCTGGTACAAATGTCCTCTGACACACACATACACTTCACATATGTTTGAAGAAAATCGGTCCACTTGAACTAGGTTCGTGTTCGACAGTGTATGGTGACACTTAAGCTCATGGGTAGGGGAAGCTCCATGAGCACGTTTCTCTTCGCTGAGGGTTTACGATCAAAATATCAGCACAAGCATCATAGCATAGCTTTCACTCTGTTTTCACTGTGTTTGCTTATAAACATAAAATGTCCCTTGCACACTACATGAGATTTGGATAAATCATGAGAAGACTCGTAACAATTTCCCTAAAAATATGCTAAATTAATGGATTTTCAATGAAATATGCTAAAACCTCTAAAAACAGCCAATATATGCAAATGCATATGAAGTTATGCATTTGCATATAATCCGGTCTCTAGATATAACATATAAAATGGAATTATCACCAACAACACCATTACCGAAGACAGTAACACCACCTAGTCCCAGTAGGCCAGTTCTGCATCGCAAGTGGAGCTAAAAGTTAGTACCAAAATTAAATAAACCGATACGTTTACATTACATCACCGTGAGTTAAATCGATTTAGTTAAACCTCGAAACCTCGCGATATAAACGTAGTGAGTGTCTCCCGAATCGCTTTTCACTACGGGCGACAAAACAGTATCAAATCAATTTAAGGAGGAGAACAAATTGGTGTTGGAACAGTTAAGTTCAGGTCGGATTCGGCTGGTTTCTTGGGCGGCCGAGAAGTTTTGTCGGATGTTTGAAACGGGAGTGAAATTTTATGCGGTCGTGCTTGCGCAGTGTGTACGAGGCGGCGGCAATTTCTTTTCCGTTCTTCCTAGTTGTGAATATTGATGGTGAAACAACGATGGCACCGGCATGCCGCAACCAATCAATCTTTGTTTGGAGGACATTGAGACCACATATGACCTTTTATGTGAATGCTCAGCGATTGCACGAGCTAAAATAGGTTAGCGCTACTCGGGCGGATCGTCACAAACTCTGCTGATATCAGGAAATCTCCAGCAAAAGACTTACTAGCCTTCGTAAGAGTGGTGGAAGGTCTCTTGCGATAATATTAAAGGCTATGGCACAATAGACCTCCTATGGTCGCAGTGCCCACCATGAGGGTCAGTAGCCGCACCTCTTTTTTCTATTCTTCTAACCAATCAATCAACGAAAGTATATCCTCATGGAATGGCATTTCGACTTAGGCGACCACGATTTAAGAACGCCAAGGAACGGGATAAGCTAAGTGCCGTGTGAATGTGTGGTGTGTGCTATTTTGTGTTTATTTGTCCAGTTATTTGTTTATATATTTATTTATTTGCCTGATTATGTTTTATGACTGCCTGTTTGAGTGAATTGTTGTTGTGGAGCGAATGTCTGTGCAGGTGTGAATGGATCACTGTCTGAACGAGGTATGACTCTGAATGTGTGAGAATTGCGAGTGATTATTGTCCTTGTTAAAATACTTTTGTGAATGTTGCATGAACGGTTGAATGGGTGACTGCCTGTTTGAGTATGAATGTGGTGAGCTCGTATGATAGTGGATGATTGCAAGGAATGTGTAAATGTATGAATGAATGTGTTGATTTATTTATTAACCTGTTTATATGTTCATTTATATATTTATTATTTATGTGTTTGTTTATTTATTGGTATTTGCTGTGGATTGCCTGTGCTAATGCAGCGCCGGGTCAAATTGATAGCTAAGAAGATTACGTAGCTGCTAATGTTGTTATAATATTCATGCAAAAATGATACACCTGTGTCATAGAAATCGTGTTTTTCATGATTTTCGACAAGGTCTTATTGATGCACAGGCCGTGAATGTAGCTATTAACTTCGGTTTCCCACGTATTGTATTGAATTAGCGAAACACTTAGATACTCGTGCCATGGTAACAACCGCTGGCACTAATCTTAAAGATGACGCTATGCGAATCTATCTGTAAATACACTTGGCAATTGAAGTTTTAACGGAGCCAAATGATTTTCTGCATTAAGTGGCTCCTTATTATGGGAATTTAGGTGTTGTTTGTTTAGGGAGTTCCCCACATTTTTTTGTCGGCCACGGGACCTCATGGTAGGGTAGGTGTAGAAGACCGAGGGTTTAATAAGACCCAGACCCAGTTGCGTGCGTGGGGCACCTGAGCCATCCGACAACCATTCCTTCCTTATCGCCCTTTTTTCTATCCAATTTTGTTTTCGCATTTGTTTGGGCTGTTTTCCCTAGGTCTATGAATTATATTAATATGTAAGGACAGGGGCAACGAGCGGCGAAAACAACGCCCACGTCTCCCGAACTGAGCTACAGCAAGCATAGGTAGTTGCTTAGCTCGTTGAGGGGCCTATTTCTTCGTCAGATGGCAAGGCCCGACGTACACGGTCAACATGCTACGTTAGGCTCCGTCCCCACGGGCATTTTCGAATGCAAGAGATGGGAACGACTCAAATGTTGCGCTGTTCGATCCTAAGATTCGAAGACCGGTTTTAGGTGTAAAAACGAAATTGAGTATGTACATGGCTATTTTCGCTTTCCTTCGCATACCTGATTTCGATTTGAAACCAAAATTGTGCATAGACCATAAAAAAAATGCTGGTTCCAGATATGCTAGGACGAAAGGGATGCAGGCAAATATAGAAGGAGTGAAACGGGCGACCTAGGGCTATATGTGGTTAGTAGCAACTCCCTAGGGGCGGAGCTATCCCAGTTCATTTCAAACCGAAATTGTCCCTGCACACTTTGTGCCATACTGCGGGCTGTGAATCAACAGCCCCTGGTGTGGGGTTCCCCTCGCTACGCTGGATCCACGCTCAAGGGATGACAACCCTCAGTGCCACACAAACATGAACGCTCGCTTCGCTTGCTCTGGACATTCCATGGCTATTCCGCCTACACAAGGAACTGTTGATTCACAACCGGAGTCCACACAAGATACTGTTGCGCCCAGAACGAGCGAAGTGAGTGTTCGTGTTTGAGCGATACTAAGGGTTGTGATCTCTTAAGCGCGTAGCGAGGGGAACCCCACACCAGGGCTGTTGATTCACAGCCCGCAGTATGGCACAAAGTGTGCATGGACAATTTCGGTTTGAAATGAACTGGGATAGCTCCGCCCCTAGGGAGTTGCTACTAACCACATATAGCCCTAGGTCGCCCGTATCACTCCTTTTATATTTGCCTGCATCCCTTTCGTCCTAGCATATCTGGAACCAGCATTTTTTTTATGGTCTATGCACAATTTTGGTTTCAAATCGAAATCAGGTATGCGAAGGAAAGCGAAAATAGCCATGTACATACTCAATTTCGTTTTTACACCTAAAACCGGTCTTCGAATCTTAGGATCGAACAGCGCAACATTTAAGTCGTTCCCATCTCTTGCATTCGAAAATGCCCGTGGGGACGGAGCCTAAGGTAGCATGTTGACCGTGTACGTCGGGCCTTGCCATCTGACGAAGAAATAGGCCCCGCAACGAGCTAAGCAACTACCTATGCTTGCTGTAGCTCAGTTCGGGAGACGTGGGCGTTGTTTTCGCTCGTTGCCCCTGTCCTTACATATTAATATAATTCATAGACCTAGGGAAAACAGCCCAAACAAATGCGAAAACAAAATTGGATAGAAAAAAGGGCGATAAGGAAGGAATGGTTGTCGGATGGCTCAGGTGCCCCACGCACGCAACTGGGTCTGGGTCTTATTAAACCCTCGGTCTTCTACACCTACCCTACCATGAGGTCCCGTGGCCGACAAAAAAATGTGGGGAACTCCTAAACAAACAACACCTAAATTCCCATAATAAGGAGCCACTTAATGCAGAAAATCATTTGGCTCCGTTAAAACTTCAATTGCCAAGTGTATTTACAGATAGATTCGCATAGCGTCATCTTTAAGATTAGTGCCAGCAGTTGTTACCATGGCACGAGTATCTAAGTGTTTCGCTAATTCAATACAATACGTGGGAAACCAAAGTTAATAGCTACATTCACGGCCTGTGCATCAATAAGACCTTGTCAAAAATCAAAACACGATTTCTATGACAAGGTGTATCATTTTTGCATGAATATTATAACAACATTAGCAGCTACGTAATCTTCTTAGCTATCAATTTGACCCGGCGCTGCATTAGCACAGGCAATCCACGACAAATACCAATAAATAAACAAACACATAAATAATATGTAAATATATAAATGAACATATAAACAGATTTATAAATAAATCAACACAATCATTCATACATTTACACATTCCTTGCAATCATCCACTATCATACGAGCTCACCACATTCACACTCAAACAGGCAGTCACACATTCAATCGTTCATGCAACATTCACAAAAGTAACAAGGACAATAATCACTCGCAATTCTCACACATTCAGAGTCATACCTCGTTCAGACAGTGATCCATTCACACCTGCACAGACATTCGCTCCACAACAACAATTCACTCAAACAGGCAGTCATAAAACATAATCAGGCAAATAAATAAATATATAAACAAATAACTGGACAAATAAACACAAAATAGCACACACCACACATTCACACGGCACTTAGCTTATCCGTTCCTTGGCGTTCTTAAATCGTGGTCGCCTAAGTCGAAATGCCATTCCGTGAGGACCAATACTTTCGTTGATTGATTGGTTAGAAGAATAGAAAAAAGAGGTGCGGCTACTGACCCTCATGGTGGGCACTGCGACCATAGGAGGTCTATTGTGCCTTTAATATTATCGCAAGAGACCTTCCACCACTCTTACGAAGGCTAGTAAGTCTTTTGCTGGAGATTTCCTGATATCAGCAGAGTTTGTGACGATCCGCCCGAGTAGCGCTAACTTAGCTCGTGCAATCGCTGAGCATTCACATAAAAGGTCATATGTGGTCTCAATGTCCTCCAAACAAAGATTGATTGGTTGCGGCATGCCGGTGCCATCGTTGTTTCACCATCAATATTCACAACTGGGAAGAACGGAAAAGAAATTGCCGCCGCCTCGTACACACTGCGCAAGCACGACCGCATAAAATTTCACTCCCGTTTCAAACATCCGACAAAACTTCTCGGCAGCCCAAGAAACCAGCCGAATCGACCTGAACTTAACTGTTCCAACACCAATTGTTCTCCTCCTTAATTGATTTGATACTGAGTGCGTTCAGAAGGTGGCAAAAGAGCAGAAACCGCTCGCGAGTAGCTCCGCAACTGCTCGCGAGCAGCTCCGGAGCTACTCGGTTTGGAGTCTGCACCTGCTGAACGCTACTTCACCAGCTGACAAATCGACCAGCTGAAAGCTGACGATGACAATTTTAGACGTCAAGTGCCGAAAAGTGGAAAATACATGAATCCCACGCTGTCCATGATAAAAACCCCCAAAAAAACGAGAAAACAAAACAGAAACGGCGAAACACCAAGAAAACACAACCTAAATACAACAAACATAATTTGACAACTGTCAAAAGTCGAAACTCGCAACATGAGCGTGAGGTTGAAAAGAAGAAGAAGAACATGAGCACTGAGCACTGATCAGTGCGCAGAAATATTCTTGCTCGGTGAAATTTGATCATGCTCACCCGAGCAGAAGTTGCTCGGTCACTTCTGAACCCGCTCGTTCTGAACATGTTCGCTGAGCGGAAGCTGCTCAGTTCCTTCTGAACGCACACACTGTTTTGCCGCCCGTAGTGAAAAGCGATTCGGGAGACACTCACTACGTTTATATCGCGAGGTTTCGAGGTTTAACTAAATCGATTTAACTCACGGTGATGTAATGTAAACGTATCGGTTTATTTAATTTTGGTACTAACTTTTAGCTCCACTTGCGATGCAGAACTGGCCTACTGGGACTAGGTGGTGTTACTGTCTTCGGTAATGGTGTTGTTGGTGATAATTCCATTTTATATGTTATATCCCTTTCGGCAATTTTGCATTCGATTCATCCTTTGATTGAAGCGGTATAAACGCGCTTTTATTAGGAGGTTACTGCTTCTTGACATTTTCAAACCCAAGTCACAAACCAATAACTGACATCTTTCATTATTAGAACCTCTCTATATGGTCGTTATAAACACGCCACGAGAAGCACTAGCACTAAAACGATTTAATTAAAACGTCTTTTATATCCACGCTATAAATGTGCCCACTAATAGACAGGCAACAACAGAAAGCACTTGATCATTTTTTTTTTCTGAGAAAACTTTTTGATTTCTGCGTATATTTTTACATTTGCATATTTTGAGGCGAATACAAACACGACTAGAATTTATCCTTTGCAACCACTCCGAGAAGAATTCTTTCTATCCGATAGAGATACTTCTGACGTAATTTTAGGGGTGAGTGGGGGATGAGAGACATCAGTACCAATGAGTTCTGGGCTCGTCCTTAGGTCCTTTAAAGGGCGCTGTAGAAACGTTTGAAGATTTTGCAAATTCCAGTGAGTTTGGGGGTTTCAAAGCGAGTGTGGAGTTCTTTTTTGAAATTTAAATATTTCTGACGTCTTTTTAGGGGTGAGTGGGGGATGAGAGACATCAGCACCAATGAGTTCTGGGCTCGTTCTTAGGTCCTTTAAAGGGCGCTGTAGAGACGTTTGAAGATTTTGCAAATTCCAGTGAGTTTAGGGGTTTCAAAGCGAGTGTGGAGTACTTTTTTGAAATTTAAATACTTCTGACGTCCTTTTAGGGGTGAGTGGGGGATGAGAGACATCAGCACCAATGAGTTCTGGGCTCGTCTTTAGGTCCTCTAAAGGGCGTTGTAGAAACATTTGAAGATTTTGCAAATTCCAGTGAGTTTGGGGGTTTCAAAGCGAATGTGGAGTACTTTTTTGAAATTTAAATATTTCTGACGTCTTTTTAGGGGTGAGTGGGGGATGAGAGACATCAGTACCAATGAGTTCTGGACTCGTCCTTAGGTCCTTTAAAGGGCGCTGTAGAAACGATTGAAGATTTTGCAAATTCCAGTGAGTTTGGGGGTTTCAAAGCGAGTGTGGAGTACTTTTTTGAAATTTAAATATTTCTGACGTCTTTTTAGGGGTGAGTGGGGGATGAGAGACATCAGCACCAATGAGTTCTGGGCTCGTCCTTAGGTCCTTTAAAGGGCGCTGTAGAAACGTTTAAAGATTTTGCAAATTCCAGTGAGTTTGGGTGTTTCAAAGCGAGTGTGGAGTACTTTTTTGAAATTTAAATATTTCTGACGTCTTTTTAGGGATGAGTGGGGGATGAGAGACATCAGCACCAATGAGTTCTGGGCTCGTCCTTAGGTCCTTTAAAGGGCGCTGTAGAAACGTTTGAAGATTTTGCAAATTCCAGTGAGTTTGGGGTTTCAAAGCGAGTGTGGAGTACTTTTTCGAAATTTAAATATTTCTGACGTCTTTTTAGGGGTGAGTGGGGGATGAGAGACATCAGCACCAATGAGTTCTGGGCTCGTCCTTAGGTCCTCTAAAGGGCGCTGTAGAAACGTTTGAAGATTTTGCAAATTCCAGTGAGTTTGGGGGTTTCAAAGCGAGTGTGGAGTACTTTTTTGAAATTTAAATATTTCTGACTTCTCTTTAGGGGTGAGTGGGGGATGAGAGACATGAGCACCAATGAGTTCTGGGCTCGTCCTTAGGTCCTTTAAAGGGCGCTGTAGAAACGTTTGAAGATTTTGCAAATTCCAGTGCGTTTGGGGGTTTGAAATCGAGTGTGGAGTACTTTTTTGAAATTTAAATATTTCTGATGTCTTTTTAGGGGTGAGTGGGGGATGAGAGACATCAGCACCAATGAGTTCTGGACTCGTCCTTCGGTCCTTTAAAGGGCGCTGTAGAAACGTTTAAAGATTTTGAGGATTCTGATGAGTTCGATAGTGCCAAACAGGAATATGTCATTTTTGGAGATTTTCATCCCTATGAAGTCACCTAAGGGGTGAGTGCGGGTGTGTAGGTTACCATAACCTGAGAATTCTTGACCTGCGGGAGGTTTTTTCATTTAAAAAACAGTTTAGATCTTGATTTGATGAATGGGAACTAACCTGCATTGGTTAAGGTATTGTATATATCGTCAGGTTGCAACCCCTAAATTTTATTTTTTTTTATAAATTTTTTATTTTTGCAATTTTTTTTAAATTAGTCAGGAACTCTAGAACTCTTTATTATCCATCGATTTTGAGCATTGGAACTATTTTTGGAAGATAAAAATTTTTGTGTGAATTTGACCCCACAAATTTAATTATTAAAAAAAGCCATTAAAACCCTAGAACTATCACCGCACCAACTCGAGAACTCTAGAACTATTGCTAATAAGCAGGGAACTCTAAAAAAAATTCAATTTTTCCAAACTTTTGGTGCTAACTTCCGGGGTGTGAGACCAGTTCATAGACCGGTCTACCGATTTGTATAAAAGCGTTTTTTTATCTGGTGAATCGAACGTGACTATTATCTATTATTATACATACTATACAGTGGGTGGCCATATTACACAGTACACAAAATAATGTATTTTTCGATTAAAAATCTTTTTTTGAGTAAAACAATTAGCTTTTTTAAGCTTATTTTATTTAATTTTGCTGCTGGTACTATTACTAATATATTTGACAAGTTGTTTCCAAATTTTAATGCTGGAAATCTGTATTTTCTATTAAATTAGTAAGGTAAGTGTTCATTTGGTTGTCGTTTGTTGACAAGTGCTGTACAGTGACTTCGCCTAAAATGGCTTTAAATAATTTTTTCGCAATTTTTTCTTTTCTGCAATAGTTAAAACGTGAGTATATCTCGTATTGAATAACTTTTTTTCAACCTTGATGAGAGAATTTCACTTTTTGTGAGCTGGTTTTCATGGTAACCTCAAAACGGTTACTTTCTAGTATGGGTAAGACTTCAGACACGTCTCCACGCAAATGTCGAGAAATTCAGACGTCAATATTGCACTTCACACGTTCTCACCGGCAGATAGCAGCTATAACGGGTGTTTCGAAGCCGGTTGTCAACAAAACTAAAAAAACGGATCAAAACAAGCTCTTGGAGGCGAACCGTCCAGGAAAATGTGACAGGAAAAAAGTCACCACTCCCCGTACTGATCGAAAAATCAAAGATGTCTGCATTGAGAATTGTAAAGAAAGTGTGGCTCGTTTAACGACATTGATAAACAATCAGAGGATTGGAGTTTCGAAGAGAACAGCCCAAAGGCGGTTGACTGAAGCAAGTCTGGTCGGTCGTCATCCTATGAAAAAACCGCAGCTCATCGAGGCCATAAAGAAAAAGCAACTGCAATGGGTCAAACAGCACTGGCATATGAATGTTGCAGACTGGAGTCGTGTAAAGACTTCTTTTTAATAGCCGTCAATGGTTTATTTGCTAGTTCCACCCACACTGCCTTGTAGAGATGGTTAAACACCCAGTTAGTGTTATGGTGTGGCCTGTTACCTCGGCCAAGGATATGGGGCGCCTTTCCATCGTGGAGGGAACCATGAGGCAGGATCAATACAAGCGTGCCCTGGAAACTCGATTGGTCCCAGAGCTCAAGGAGTGGTTCTGTAATACAAAAAACTGCATTTTTATGTACCATTCGGCTCCGTGTCATAAAGCAAGAAGTGTCACGACATTCCTGGCTGAAAAAATATAGCGGTTTTATCCTGGCCGGGAAACTCACCAGACATGAACCCCATAGAGAACATGTAGGAGCTCACCAAACGGGCGATCGCCAAAGAAGTGATCACCACCAAACGCCAGTTAATTGAAACTTATCAGAGAGGGGCATTATAACACCAAAATGCATGAAAATGCCAAAGCCTGCATAGAGAGCATGCATCGATGCATAGAGGCTGTAATTGCAGCCAAGGGCAGTATCACAAAATATTAAAATTATGTATTAATTAATGCACAAATTACTTTAACAAAAAAAGAAAAAAATTAATTATTTCGCCCTTGTAAATTGTTGTTTTATAATCTTTATAACACAATCCTTTAGATATAAAATACTAACGAAACCTAGAATCAATTATCTGTTCGAAAAATTAAGTTAAACTTGAAAATACACAAATCTGAGAAGTGTCCCTAATAATTTGGCAACCCACTGTACTATGAAACCAGCGAAATGTTTGGGGATTTCTATCTTATCCCAATTTATTATGTACTCCGAAAATAGTTGTGGGGGGGGGGGGGGACTATTTCTCATTATTCATCAAATGAATTCATATTTGATATACGTTGACGAGAACGACACGGAATGAATTTTCATGTATGTCCAATATATGTATGTAGCCTATTAATTTAAATTTAAAAGTCGTATGCACTATTTTAAAACAAATTATGGTATAATTCTGACTTTTTGCGCAATTATGTAGTTTAGGGTGCTGGTTACGAATATGAGGTTTTTGTCCCATAGTAGATATGGTAGTTACTTTAAAAAGGGGAAATTTAATTTATAAAAATGTAAACATCGCCAAGATATTCGAGTTTCAATTTTCAAACATTGAGCACATAAGGCTTTTACGTATCTGCAGTTTGTTCAGGTTAGAAATGCTTCAAACATTAAACAAAGTAGAGTATTGCAGAATTTGTTGTTTTTTTCCTTTTTTCATTTTTTTCTGTACCTATTAAATATATCTACGGCAATTTCACTTAGCTTACTACTTACTATTTAACACTTTACTTGATCATCGTATCCTTGACCGCGCAAATCTTCCAAAGAAAAGCCTTTATCAACTAATTAATTAGTAATCGTTTTCTTGATCCTTCGCAACAGTCGATTTGACATGAATGAATCAAAGGAAATCTTCTCTCATTGTGGAGTTATGTGTAGTATGTATGTATCTCCCAAAAACAACCCTGTTGTAAAAAAAAATCCCCGCCAAGAAAAACTGCTCAGCTGTAAAAAGGATTGATATAAACGCAATACCGCCAAAGTACTCGTAGCTTCGCGCCTCGCTCTAGGGTATGCATATTGAACGCTGATTGCATTAGTTAATTTCTTTCAAAGCTGATTGACGGGGAGCTTCGTAGCCTAAAGACTCATCGCCGAACGGATTTAATGACAAAATGACAGTGATAATGACAACGATGTCGCTCTGACAAAATTATGGATAAGTAGCTGCGTGCGGATCATGCTGTAAGCTCTTATGCCAAGTATTATTGGCTTCTCGCCCGGATCTCGTTATAAAGATCCCGCCTTACAAACGACTAAAAATGGACTTCAGGCCAGAAGTGATTAATAGACTATTTTCTACTGCGTTCTTCTTCAGATTGTTCAACTTATTTTGTTTAATGGAAGCTCCCCGCCAAACCGCGTTGAAAGAAATTAACTAATGCAATCAGCGTTCAATATGCATACCCTAGAGCGAGGCGCGAAGCTACGAGTACTTTGGCGGTATTGCGTTCATATCAATCCTTTTTACGGCTGAGGAGTTTTTCTTGGCGGGGATTTTTTTTTACAACAGGGTTGTTTTTGGGAGATATCACATCTTTTTGCATAGTAGTAGTAGTAATCCAGATGGCACAACGGTAAGCACGTTCGCCTTTTATACATTGGGCTCCGGTTTGATTCCTACTGAATGCGGTAGTCTTCGATAAAAAAGGGGATTTACGTGCCGGACTATGAGTCCACTCAGGTTACCCATTTGGGATAAATAGTTTTCTTGCCAAGAATATCATTTTTCTAGTTCAAAGGACTCAAAGTGCCTTTAACAGTAGTTTACTGCATTCGCCTCATCACTCCCGATAATATAATACTCATCTTGCCTAGTTATCGCTTCCTTGCCAAGAACATCTTTTTTCCTGCCCAAAGGACTCAAAATACCTTTAACAGTCTACTGCATTCGCTTCATCACCTCCAGTCATGTGATACCCATCTTGCTTAGACATCGCTTCCCATCTTCCACACATTGGAAAAAATCATCTTACATCATAATTCACATCTTATATGCCATAAATGAAACCACCTAAATCATATACCACACAGCATGTTTTTTTCTTTCCGGACATCCTAAGAACCGGTACACATGGACGTCCAAATGACGCCGGAGGCCGCGTCACTTAAGCTCCTCCCTCTTTTATATCTATCTGCATTTTAATTCACATGATGCGATAGGACGCAGCGTCACTCTGTATTATCCGTATATAAGCCGGTCCACATAATAGCGAACCTGAATTTACAATTTATGTTATTTTTAGTTTTAAATAAACTGTTTTTTGGCCATAACTTCTAAAATATAAGGAATTTCGCATTTTTGACACCATTTTCACCCCCCTTAAAATCCCCCGTCCGGGCTGAGGAGCATCCATCCCAATATTTTTTTTGTTTTTTTTTTCAAAATTAATTGTCAATTGTAGTAGTCACGATTAACAATTAATTAATTGGCACTTAAAAGTGATCCTCAAGCGAATGGTTTAAGAAACATCATACAAATCAGACATTGTGACCGTGTCCGTGTTCGAATGTATATGGGCCGGCTTATTAAAAATTGATATGCGGACGCGTGGAGTGACGCAGATAGGAGCGGAAAGCAGCGTTATCCCAGAGAGCTATCGCGGCGGCAAAAAAGCCGCCGATAGCTATCGGATAACTCTCTGCGACCATGTGCATCGCTTCATTGCCCGTAATGTATTTCTTCCTAAGCTGTGATTCAAGTTTTTCATGAGAAAAACTATCAAAAAACAACAAATAATTACTACCCGTTGCGGAATAAGAATTCAACATATTAATTAAAATTATTTTTATTTAACAATTAATAGTTACTCACTAGGAACATTAATTTTTACACGTTTGTGAACTAATGTACTAAACTAAAACTCTAAGGAGTTCAATACAAAAAGGATGTTGTCTCGCGTAACTCTCACTTAAATCTGCCTGGGCTGAGGTCCTTCCAATCTTACGAAACCTCGGCCTCTTAATATTTAATTCAAATGGAAATGTTAATTTCTACACAAACGGATATTCCTCTTTTAATTTATTGACTTTACGAACTCGCGTGATCATGTCTTCTAAGAATTGATCTACGTGTTTAACAATTGCAAAGGAAAAGGATCGTTATCTATATCCGGTAGCTACACCATAAAATTTGGTTGATGTGCATCCGTGTTTGATGTGGGTGATGATAACACATCACCCTTAGGGTCGTCGTACGTGACTCCACCCCCTTTTGATACAAATTCGTCCTCGAATTTATTTGTAATAGAATTTATTTTTATTTTTAATGTTTTTCTTTTTACGTAAAAATAAGCAGAAAATGCAAGTAGGACGATTATGAAGATTGTGGTAATTGAAATATTTGTAATTATATTATCCCGTTTGATGTATTTAATTTCCTTGATTTCTTCCAGTTTATCTAAGTAGAAATCATTCATTTCTTGCCAAATGGTCTGTTTCGAAAAATCTGAATAATTAAAATTATTAATTATTGGTATTATAATTCTAGCTTTATATTCGGGTAATCTGTTGTTGAAAGTACTATTATTTAAAGTTACTGAACAATTATTAAAACTGAAGAGATAGTTTCCTTCTAGGTCATTATTCCTTTCATCGCAAGTATTGCTCCATTTTATTTTTGAGTTTCTCGCTAAGATAGTTCCAGTTTCCAGTTCTACAATTGATCCTTTGGTTCTCTTAATCATATTACATTGGTCGTTGGTATAAAAACATAATCTACTTTCTTTTAAATCTTTCACATTGTTTTCTTGTTTATATGTATAACTTACATTATTGATCTTTACAATATTCTCCGATTCGAATTCTATTTCATACAGGTCATCGTTTGGAATAGGTGCTACGTTATATTTAAAAGTTGTTATTAATGTATGGGGAATTTTAACGACAAACAGTATTTCTTTTGGATTTCTATTTCCTATTGCTAATGCTATTTCTAAGTGTTTAATTTTATCAATATTAATATCGTGGTCAATTACTTCCTCTGAAGTAAGCATATTTCTACTCATTGTTCCGAAGCGTGCTGACATAATGTTATCTTGAATAATTTCTAGTTCATTTTGTATAATATGGATATTTACAACTGTTGCAAGGTATGATAGTTCTGTCTGCCAACGACTTGTGGCGTGTTTGATGGTGGTTTCTATTATATTTCTATCAATTTTAACTGTTGAAATAACTTTCTTCATTTGTTCTTCAAATCTATTATTTATCGTTATTTGTTTGTTTGTTATCTGTATTAATGCATGATTATTCTGATCTATTGCCTGGAGGTGATTTTCAATATCTTGCCTATCATTCGCGTCCATTATACCAAACATCCAATTATATAAAGTCCCTACGGGGTTCATCAAACCTCTTCTTCGTCGGGCTGATAGACTTTCTGTGTTTACTTTTTTTGCTTCAGTGGTTGTCATGTCTAAAATGTCGTCTAAGAAGTTCTGTGAAAATCGATTTTTGTTGTCATTCTTTCGACGATATTCCCTAGGTAATAGAGTATACAATTGGTGTTCCAAGTCATATAGTTCTTGGTTAATGACTCCCTGTCTATGGTCAACAGTTCCTAAAGAATTCATTTTCCTAATTTCTTCTATTGCTAGTTCTATGATTCCTAAGTCTATTCTATGTAGTACCATACGTCTTTCCTTCACTAGTTGCACTTCGTCCATTTTGATTTCTGCATAGCCTGAATTGGTTTTTACTTCGTCAACTACTAGTATCCCCGACATTAGGTGCAATAGAGATGCCAGAAGTATTATCTTCATTATTAGTATAGTCATTTTTTGTGATGCCAGTGTTTTGATTTCCTGCTTCCCGTATAGAATCTGAAATTAAAATCTTCTTTTTAGGTCTTCTTATGTTAACTTTAGCAATTCGATTGGAATATTTTTGTTTTTTGAATCTGGGTTGTAATTTATTTCTAGCGGCTTTAGGGTTTTTAACTAAAATTTCTACTCGATTTTCAGTGTAACTTTCTCTCTTTTTATTTTCCTTTTCTAGCATACGTTGTTTTACTTTGAGTGTCCTTTCGTATATAATATTTTTATCTATCTTCCCTACATGCACATCAATAGGTTTTTCTAATGTAGTAGAATGAATTTGTCTATTATAAAATTCCAGAGCTTCAAAGAATTTTTCTTTAGTTGTTTGATTTGGAATTTGGTTACACCCTGACCTCATTTTTTCCTGAATTGTTTCATGGAATCGCTCAATATCGGCATTCCCCGTATGCGAATTCGGTTTTGTAATATGTATCTGAATGTCTTTTGCTAAATAAACTTCTTTCAAAAGGATTGAGTCAAAATCTCCATCTGCTACTATCTGTTTTGGTCTACCTAGCGTGGCTAAGATTGTCAATAAACCTTCCCTGATATCTGTCATATTCTTTGATTGAATGACAGTACCTGTTGCAAATTTAGAAAATTTGTCTATTGCCGTAAGTATAATCAAACCGTCTATGAAAAATAAGTCCATATGGAAAATTTCATTGGCAGTCTTCGCTGTATCTGATAATTCTAACATTGGTTTAATAGGTTTTCTGTCCACTTTCATTTTGTTACAAGTTTCGCAAACATTAATGTACCTATGAATGTACTCTTTTAGTCTCGGATAGTATATTTGTCTTTTTAAACCTTGGAAGTTCTCCATGATTCCAGCGTGACCTGTATCCTTCTCATGATAGTTTTTAATTATTTGGAGAAGCTCTTCTTCACTTTCTGCTTCTCTGATAATTTTGGTTACTCTTATGAATTTAACTTTACTTCTGTCAAATAAATCGATTAAAAGTTGTTGCAATTCATTAAATCTCGAATCGCTCACCTCGCTGAAGATTGCTACCTTCCCTGGCCCTAATGATTTCTTTAAAATATCTATTTGTTCCCTCAAGTTTTTCCATGATAAAATAACTCTTTTTCTTTTGCCTAGCTTTATTTGATGTCTTTTCTCAATTTCATCGACTAATAGTATTTGCTGTTTGTATTTGTTTAAAATATCATCTTTAATCAGAATATGATCATCATGATTTTCTTCTTGAGAGTGGACAGTAGTATCTCTTGGATTATCTACCTTCGTTTTACTTATCCCTGGTGGTAATTCTATTTCAAAATCTTCATTTGATGTGCGACTTGAAACTGATGTTCCCTGAACTATATTAGGTAATTTACGAATAGATTTAATCTCAATTTTACTTTTATTTTGTGATTGACTTCCAGTAATAACATTGATTTCACCTGATTCACAAAGCCTGGATAGAAAATCGGCGGGAATGTTGTCTTTACCTTTAATATATTCCAATTTAATATTATAATCCCCGAGTTTTAGAATCCATCTTTGAAGCTTTGGTTCAATATCTTTACCTTTAAATTTTTGGTATAACCACTTTATGGGTTGGTGGTCAGTTAACAAATCAAATTCTCTACCGTATAGGTACGGTCTTAAATAATTTACAGCCCATACAATTGCTAACATTTCTTTCTCAATGGTGGCATATTTTCTCTCATGTTCGTTGAGAGTCCTACTAATATAACAAATTGGATGTCCATTCTGACTTAGCACGGCACCAATAGCGTAATTACTTGCGTCAGTGGTCACTTTAAATCTTTGAGAAAAGTCAGGATGTTTTAGGATAGGTGCAGAAGTAAGCAAAATCTTTAATTTTTCAAACGCTCCGACATATTCGCTGTCGTTTATGTTAATTTTCATATCTTTTTTCAAGTATTTCGTTAGAGGTTGCGCTACTTTAGCATAATCTTTAATAAATTTTCTATAAAACCCTGTTAGGCCAAGGAAAGATTTTATTTCCTTTGCATTCTTGGGTAATTTAATATTTGTGACTTTTATAATTTTGCCATTGTTTGGTTTACTACCATCTACCCCAATTGTATGCCCTAGGAATTGTGTTTCTCTTTTAAAGAATTGACATTTGTCTGCTTGTACCTTTAAGTTAGCTTCACTTAATTTATTAAAAACTTTTTGTATATTTTGTGTATGCTCTGTTAAAGACGTCCCAAATATAATAATATCGTCCAGGTATACTAAACAAATCTTATTAATGAGATCTTTTAGTACATGGTTGATAAGGCGTTGAAAAGTTGCCGGTGCATTTTTCAATCCGAATGGCATTCGAGTATATTCGTAATGTCCTCTGGATGTTGAAAATGCCGTTTTGGGAATGTCTCCTTTCTTCATCTGAATTTGATGGAAACCTTTTGCTAAGTCTAACGTGGTAAAATATTGTGCACGACCTAGCTTGTCTAAGATTCCATCAATGTTAGGAATGGGAAGTTTGTCATCAATTGTAACTGCATTAAGTTTCCGATAATCTATAGCCAATCTCCATTTGACTTTTCCAGAATTATCTGGTTTTTTCGCAACTATGACAATTGGTGAATTATAAGGTGAATTACTCTCTCTGATGATTCCCTGATCCAACATTTCTCGTACTTGTCTTTCGATTTCTTTATCGTGTATCTGAGGATTACGATACATCTTTGAATATATCGGCTCTTCTGTAGTAGTTTTAATTTCATGCTGCACTACATTTGTTGCCGATAGGAAATCTCCCTCCAAATAGAAACTATTTCTATTTATCTTCAAAAGTTTCCTTAATTCATTCTGTTCTTCCCCATTAAGATTTTCCACACTAACTTTTAATTCCTCCATGGGTTCCATAGTATGAATCTCATCATACTGAATACTAAAACTGGCATCTACGTTCGCAGATCCTATAAACGGTATAACATTTTCCCCAAATGTCACAATTTTATTATTAAAATCTATCACCGAGTTTGTTATATCTAAAATATTGGTCCCTATGATGGCATCGAAGAGTTGGTGGTTTAAATCAGTCAATCTCCATCTTGTGTAGTCCCTTACTCCTATCTCTGGTGGTGTTTCTGTTATTGTCTCATATTTAAATTCCTGTGTTCCTGCAATAGTCCTGAATTTCTGATTACTTATCTTAGTTTTCGGATAACTACCCAGTTTTTTAATGTCTAAAATTGATGTAGTTGATCCCGAGTCTACTAAAGCTTTTATTGGTTTGTTATTTATGTGAACTGTTATTATGGGAAGATTTCTGTTTCTAAGGCACGTATACGAAAATTTGTTGGTTCAGTTCCAATGGGGTATGTATCCATTGGTTCCGCCTGATTTCTATTTATTTGTTCCACATAATTCCTATTTTGCCTAGACCTATCTGAATTTTGGTTATGGTTTTGAAAATTGCTATGGTTCGGGAATCTGTTATTTTGACTCCAATTATTATTTTGATTATTTTGGTTCCAGTTATCGTTTCTGTAAGAGTTGTTAGTCCGTCTGTGTACAACATCGTCTTGTGTCCTGTTATTGAATTTGTTTCTATTTGTATATCTATTGTCTCTATTTGATTGCCCATTCTGATAGTTATTTCGGTTGTCCTTGTAGTTGTCATAACCTGTTTGTAATAACTCATTATAGGCTTCGTCCAAAGAAGTGACGCCTTTTGTCCTCAGGTACATGGCATCAGATCGATTAATTTTACTTAAAAATTTATCTAAAATACTACTTTCGTTATTTGATGGTTTGAATTCTACTGGATTAGCGGTATCAAGCACATATTTTGAATTTAATTTATCTAAAATTTTTAATAAATATTTGAATAAACTATGGACATCTCTGCTGTTGAATCGATCCGCCTGCTCCTTTAATTTTAAGTACGGTTCCTGTACTCCAAATGCCTTAATCAGTGCTTCTTTCATGTTTTCCCACGTTTTTTCCTGCACTCTTCTGCCAACGGTTGCAGCTCGTCCTTGCAATTTCGAATACAGTATCTCTGATATGTATGTGGCATTTGCTCCTTCCGGTACTAATCGCATTATGGCCTCTACTTCCCGTATGTAGCCATGAAGTTGAAATCCATCGTCTCCCACAAATACTGGCATAGCCCTCGCTTCTCGCAATAGCTCCGTGAATGAGATTGCCATTTTTTTTTTTTTTTTTTATGGAATGATAGAAGACAAATAATGAGAATAAGTTTATACTAATTACCAATGACAGATGCCGACAAACAGCAATCACTTTATTTTAGGTGTCACAGGGACGATTCCTCCTGTTCACCGGTTTTTAGCACTTTAAGTTTTACCCTTGTCGGTACAAATGTATGTATCGCAAGGAGGCGAATTCTTTTAAAATTCTGCCTGCGGGACAATGCAAATCCTTGAAAATTAGAGTATATTATAATAATTTTTTTTTTTTTTTCACTTTCGTACTTAAGTACAGTTATGTCTTTTTTTTCCGGTTTAAGTTCGGGTTCTTGGTGTTTTCTATTTTCACACACTTGCAAAAAGTCATATCACTCCACTTAGTTAGTTAGTTTTAGTTTTCACGTGTTAATTCGTTCGTTAATGGATAGAAAGGTCTTAGTTTTCTACTCACTTTCTATCCTACCGACTGCGCCATTCAAGTTTTTCATGAGAAAAACTATCAAAAAACAACAAATAATTACTACCCGTTGCGGAATAAGAATTCAACATATTAATTAAAATTATTTTTATTTAACAATTAATAGTTACTCACTAGGAACATTAATTTTTACACGTTTGTGAACTAATGTACTAAACTAAAACTCTAAGGAGTTCAATACAAAAAGGATGTTGTCTCGCGTAACTCTCACTTAAATCTGCCTGGGCTGAGGTCCTTCCAATCTTACGAAACCTCGGCCTCTTAATATTTAATTCAAATGGAAATGTTAATTTCTACACAAACGGATATTCCTCTTTTAATTTATTGACTTTACGAACTCGCGTGATCATGTCTTCTAAGAATTGATCTACGTGTTTAACAATTGCAAAGGAAAAGGATCGTTATCTATATCCGGTAGCTACACCATAAAATTTGGTTGATGTGCATCCGTGTTTGATGTGGGTGATGATAACACATCACCCTTAGGGTCGTCGTACGTGACTTGTGTTTTGCTAGACAGCGGCTGGGCGATTTGCGTCTGCGGCTCGAGAGCAATTGATTCATCATTCAATGTCGGGGTTTTGTATGAAAATAGTACTAGTATGTTGGGCAGGTTGTCTATGAAATCAAAGATTTTTATATGTACATACGTAGATGTAGAGTCCTTCGGTGGCAGCAAGGACATTCGAGAAGGGATATTTTTGGCAGTGAAGCGATATATGGGGAATATGGGTGTCATATGAACCGGGATGAAGAGGCGAGTGTCCAGGAGTAGTGTAGATGGAATTCCGGATCCATCGGTGGCGACAAGGACATTTAAGAAAGTCAATTGAAATATGGGCAATATGGGTGTCATATGAACCGGGGTGAAGATGCGTAGATGTAGATAGCATTTCGAGTCCTTCGTCTACTTGCGCAGCGTTTACTCGAAAATTGTGGTGCGGACCAGAACAACGCTCGTTCTATCAACCAGGCTAAATGCGCATACGGCATGCTGTCGAAAATCTGGCAGAGTAGTTGTAGTCAGCATCAACATCAAGCTGATATTTTTTCGCTCTCGGGTACTGTCTGTAGTTTTGTATGGGTGCAGTACATGGAAAATTTCCGTAGGAGTTACCAGAAAGCTCCAGGGGAGAAGGGAGGCGTTGTTGGAGCGAACAATGACGCGCCAGAAGGCGCGGAGAGGTTAGTTCAGACAACGTGCACTCTGATCAACGTTCAATCTGCTGACTATCAGGGATGGTGGCGGGCCCGAACAAAGAAACACTAACTGTGTGCCAGCTGAATATTCATCATAGTAAAGCGGCATCAGCGATGATGACGAGATGCTTTGATGAAGAGAAACTGGACATAGCTTTAATACAGGAACCCTGGATTTTACAAAACAAAATTAGGGGTTTGTCACAACAAACCGCAAATCTGTACCATGCACAGGTGGACGGTAAAATAAGGACATGCATCCTAGTGCGTCATGGAATACGTGCAGTACAAATGATGCATCTCTGCTCGCCTGATCTTACGGTAGTAATGATCGGCAGTGGTGCAGGATCATTCCTAATTGCATCAGCATATCTCCCTTATGATGCACCAGAACCACCTCCATCAGAGGAAGTAGAAAATCTGGTAAGGTATTGTAAAGAAAGAGATATGGCCCTGATCATAGGCTGTGATGCCAATGCGCACAACACTGTGTGGGGCAGCACAGATGACAATCCCAGAGGACAGCAGCTGCTAGAATTTGTGGAAAAGTACAATCTGCTGGTAGCAAACAAGGGGGTCGCTCCCACCTTCGTGGATGCACGAAGGGCTGAGGTGATCGACATTACCCTAAGCTCTGTTAATATTCTTGACAGAGTTCAGAATTGGAGAGTGGTGGAAGGCTAACCATGTCTGATCACAGGGCTATCTAGTTTGAAATTCTGTAGCGAACGCAAACGTATAAGAGTGCCAAAAAATACTGATCGTGTTAAGTACGAGACATATTTATTGGAACAAGTCGAGGATATTCAATACGGAATACCTCGGAATACGGTCGAGATAGAGCGAACAGTGGAACAACTGAACTCCGCTATTAATCGCGCCTTCGAACACGCTTGTCCCTCCACAGTAGTGGACGAAAAGGACCCAACACCATGGTGGAGTAGGGAACTGGAGTCTATGAAAAAAGAGACAAGGAAAGCCTTTAACCGTTACATGAGGGAGAGAGACTCTCACTCTTGGGAACTATACAAGGATAAAAAGAGGGAGCTGAAAAGAACCTTACGTCTTCGGAAACGAAATACGTGGAGAGAATTCTGCTCTAGCATGAAGGATACGTCGGAAGTATGCAGATTACAGAAGATGATATCGAAAGACACTGCTTCGAAAATGGGGCTGATACGCAAAGTTGATGGTTCCATGACAGAAACAGTGGAAGAAACGTTGCAGGCCCTGATGGAGGTACATTTTCCTGGAAGTTTCAAGTCAGACCAACCATGGCCTCAAACTAACATGGGAGCTGGTGGGGTAAGTCAACAAGAAGCTGAGAGAATAATAACTCCAAATGGAGTCAAAAGTGCTATAAACTCTATACAAGGATAAAAAGAGGGAGCTGAAAAGAACCTTACGTCTTCGGAAACGAAATACGTGGAGGGAATTCTGCTCTAGCATGAAGGATACGTCGGAAGTATGCAGATTACAGAAGATGATATCGAAAGACACTGCTTCGAAAATGGGGCTGATACGCAAAGTTGATGGTTCCATGACAGAAACAGTGGAAGAAACGTTGCAGGCCCTGATGGAGGTACATTTTCCTGGAAGTTTCAAGTCAGACCAACCATGGCCTCAAACTAACATGGGAGCTGGTGGGGTAAGTCAACAAGAAGCTGAGAGGATAATAACTCCAAATGGAGTCAAAAGTGCTATAAACTCTTTTGCTCCATTTAAAACGGCTGGAATGGACGGAATATTCCCGGCACTATTACAGTGGGGCATGAGCGCTCTACTAGATAGGATCCGGAATATATTCGTCGCCTGTCTTTCAGCAGGCTACATCCCGAAGGCATGGAGGGAGGCTAAAGTGGTCTTCCTGCCTAAACCGGGAAAGAAAGACTATACAGAGGCAAAGTCCTTCAGGCCGGTTAGCCTTACATCATTCCTGTTGAAAACAATGGAAAAGGTGTTGGTGGACTACCTGGAGAACACCACGCTAATGTATAGTCCTCTGAGTAGGTGCCAACATGCTTATAGAGCAGGCAGATCTACGGAAACCGCTCTACATGAACTTGTTAGAGTTGCAGAGAGAGAGATTAACAATGGCGGGATCGCTATGTCTACTTTTATGGATATAGAGGGTGCTTTTGATAAAATCTCCTTTACCAAACTAAGGAACGCCCTGATTGAGCGGGGGGTTGATTACATTATAATTAAGTGGATCGACTCTATGCTTAAGCAGAGGGCGGTAAATCTTAGCAGTGGATGTGACAGAATACGGGGTAAGGTAGTCCGAGGATGCCCACAAGGAGGTGTTCTTTCGCCTCTACTGTGGAACATCACCGTGGACAGTCTTCTCTGGAAGCTGGACTCGATGGGCGTACACACTGTAGGATACGCCGATGACTTGGCACTCACGGTCAGTGAAAAGTTCATGGACACAATTCTAGGTTGCATGGGACAAGCTCTTAAAGTAACCGAAGAATGGTGTAATGAGCAAGAGCTAACCATAAACGCTAGTAAATCAAACACTATGATTTTTACTCGTAATTGGAAAGACATAGAGATAACTCCCTTACGGCTTTTTGGTTCGGAAATCAAGGTGTCCAAGGAAGTGAAGCATCTAGGAGTTACCTTAGATGCGAAACTAACTTGGAATGTTCACGTTGATGAAAAGATCCAAAAAGCGAAAAGGATTTTGCATCAATGTAAGAGAGTGTGTGCTCGTAGGTGGGGAATTTCACCTAAAGCGACACACTGGATTTACACAATGATGGTAAGACCTATTCTAGCCTACGCATCAGTGGTATGGTGGCCAAAAGCCATGCAGAATACCACAAAGCAGAAGCTAGATGGGGTACAAAGGATAGCTTGCGTAAGCATATGTGGTGCAATGCGCACCACACCAACGCGAGCAATGGAGGCATTGCTGGGACTGCCGCCGTTGGACTTATTTATAAAGAAAACGGCGGCGCTTTCGGCAATACGTATGGAAAGGGATGCCATGTGGCATCGCTTTGGAACTAGCAGCGGTCATAAGAGCATCCTAGACATTATTCATGATGAGGTCAGGGAGACTCTAATGCCGGTAGAAGGCATGAGTAGACGTAGGGTAGTTGAAAGACTACACAAGACTCACATTGCAGATGGAAACATACATAATGAGTGTATGTGCAATGACATCAGCATTTTTACTGATGGCTCTTTAATGGTTGGTAAAGCGGGGGCGGGGGTTTACTCTGAAGAGCTAAACCTAGCATGTGCGCTTAGTCTAGGAGAGTATGTGTCCGTATACCAGGCAGAGATGCTTGGCTTGTTGCATGCGTTGGACCACTTGCTTGAAGGTCAGGTGCGGGGGAAGAAAATCCTTATTGCACTGGACAACCAATCGGTGATCAGACGCATGCAGCAGACGAACATAAACTCTAAACTGGTACTAGAGTGTGTCCGGAAGCTCAACACGTGTGCCTCAGAAAATGAGGTTACGCTGATGTGGGTAAAAGGACACATAGGTACAACAGGAAATGAGGCGGCGGATGCCCTAGCAAAACAGGGATCTGCGGCAACTTTCATTGGCCCAGAACCCAGAGTTGCTCTGGGGAACGGCATGATTGGAGCGAAGGTTGGGAAGTGGATGGACTCCATGCATCAACAAAGATGGCAGGAGCTAGTCACTTGCAAACAAGCTCGGAATGCAATGACCAGCCCTTTAGGCAGGGAAGCGAGAAAGGTACTTAGTTATAAACGGAGTACCCTAAGCTGGATAACTGCCTTGGTCACAGGGCATGGTAATTTTAAGGCTCATCTGGCCAAGATGAAAATCGGGGAAGATGACGTTTGCAGGCTATGCCTGGAGGAGGCTGAGACGGCAGCACACATTGTTTGCGAATGTCCAGCACTGGCTAGCACGAGGTTGAGGATCACAGGCAGGCACACGATAAGTGTAGAAGCCATGAATGAACTCAGCTTCAAATAAATGCTAGCAGTAACACGGGACTCAGTGATGAAGGAAGAGGTCGACAATTATCAGTCGACATCTGGAAGTCACTGATGACCGGGAGGGGGCGAAAAGGGACCCAAACGTTAGTGGTCTGCTTCGGCTATCCCCCAGAGTATATAATAATACCAGAAAGCTGCACTCCTGCGCGCCATCGTACTCTGTTCTGGTGAATAGGGTGAAGCTTACAACAGATTTACCCAGCGTGCTACACTCCTTTGCCACAGATCGTCGCCATGTGATTCTAGGACCCCCTCTTGGTCGGCCTTGGTTGAAAACGGGGTTCTATTTCATGACATGCAAAGCAGTGCATTTATCACTCTTCCGCAATGTGTGACCTACCCACTGCTATTTTCGCCTGCATATCAATTCGTCGATTGGCATCTGCCCCGTACGCCAACTTAGCTCTTCATTTGATATTGTTTCAGGCCAGAAAATTCTTATAATTCGACGAAGACATGAGTTGACGAATACTTGCAGCTTTCTCGTAACTCTAACTGGAACTTTCCATGTACCGCTACCATGGGCGACCGGTAACGCAGTGTGTTAAGGCATCAGTCTCATGTTTGACTACCGGCGTTTCGGGTTCGAATCCCGTCCACGACGACTTTCGTGGCCATGGATGTGCAGGAGGTGCATGCTGGCAACTGCACTGAAACCAACTTATGTTAACGAAACGTCAACTGGGCCACATGGAACAGTTGACGCGCTATGCCCCACAAGGGGTTAGGGCAATTGAGTACAAGCGCAGAAATCACCAGGGAGCGAAACAGGCCCAGCTTGGTCTTGGTGCTGAGATAACTCCTTTGCTAGATTTTGGAGAGCATGCCGTATGCGCATTTAGCCTGGTTGATAGAACGAGCGTTGTTCTGGTCCGCACCACCATTTTCGAGTAAATGCTGCGCAAGTAGACGAAGGACTCGAAATGCTATCTACATCTACGCCTCTTCACCCCGGCTCATATGACACCCATATTGCCCATTTTTCACTTGACTTTCGTGAATTTTCGCCACCGAAGGAGTTGAAATGTCATCTACACTACTCCTGGACATTCGTCTTTTCACTCCGATTCATACGACACCCATATTGCCCATATTTCGCCTTACCAGCAAAAATATCCTTTTTCGAATGTCCTTGTCGCCACCGAAGGACTCTAAGTGCCATTTGTAGTGTTCCCGGACATTCGCCTCTTCACCCCGGTTCATATGACACCCATATTGTCCATTTTTCATTCCACTTTCGTGAATGTCCTTTTCGCTCCAAAGGACCCGAAATGCCATCTGCACTACTTCTGGATATTCGGGTGTTCACCCCGATTCATATGACACCCATATTGATCGTATTTCGCTTCACTGCCAAAAGTATCCTTTTTCGAATATCCTTATCGGCATCGAAGGACTCGAAATGCCGTCCATAGTACTCCTAGGCATTCGCCTCCTCACTCCGGTTCATATGACACCCATATTGCCCATTTTTCATTCGACTTTCGTGAATGTCCTTTTCGTTCCAAAGGACTCGAAATGCCATCTGCACTACTTCTGGATATTCGGGTGTCCACCCCGATTCATATGACACCCATATTGACCGTATTTCGCTTCACAGCCAAAAGTACCCTTTTTCGAATATCCTTGTCGCCACCGAAGGATCCGGAATGCCATCCATAGTACTCCTAGGCATTCGCCTCTTCACCCCGGTTCATATGACACCCATATTGCCCATATTTCAATTGACTTTCTTGAATGTACTTTTCGCCACCGAAGGACTCGAAATGCCATCCGAACTACTCCTGGATATTCGGGTGTCCACCCCGATTCATATGACACCCATATTGACCGTATTTCGCTTCACTGCCAAAAGTATCCTTTTTCGGATATCCTTGTCGCCACCGAAGGCCCCGGAATGCCATCCATAGCACTCCTAGGCATTCGCCTCTTCACCCCGGTTCATATGACACCCATATTGCCCATATTTCAATTGACTTTCTTGAATGTCCTTTCCGCCACCAAAGGACTCGAAATGCCATCCGCACTACTCCTGGATATTCGGGTGTCCACCCCGATTCATATGACACCCATATTGACCGTATTTCGCTTCACAGCTAAAAGTACCCTTTTTCGAATATCCTTGTCGCCACCGAAGGATCCAGAATTCCATCTACACTACTCCTGGACACTCGCCTCTTCATCCCGGTTCATATGACACCCATATTCCCCATATATCGCTTCACTGCCAGAAATATCCCTTCTCGAATGTCCTTGCTGCCACCGAAGGACTCTACATCTACAGTACATTCGTCTCTTTCCATCCATTCTCCTCACGTCATATAAAAATCCTTGATTGCATAGACAACCTGCCCAACATACTAGTACTATTTTCATACAAAACCCCGACATTGAATGATGAATCAATTGCTCTCGAGCCGCAGACGCAAATCGCCCAGCCGCTGTCTAGCAAAACACAGCTTCCGATCCAAAGTGACGCAGCGTCAGGCGTACATACTTTGGACATCTATGTGCACCAACACTAAGATGCAGCCATAAACATTCAGTTTCAATTTTTTCATGACACACCCCAGCAAACAATTTGTATCTTCCGCGATAAGAATGCGATTCGCCTTGGAAGATAAATTTATAGACGGGGATATCGCCATCTTATCGCGGACGTCACCCCCCTTCGGGAGAAAATAGTTACCGAAGGCGAAACTTCCGGGAGAAACTTTGGCGAAACGAGTTGGCAACAAGATAGCGAATCGCGACGGGGATAAATTGACGAATTGACAAAATGTCGCGTAGGAGTATCGTTTTCTTATCATAATAGTGTAACGTACTTATATCTCCCCAGCAATACTTAAGCGAAACGAGTCGGCAACAAGAAAGCGAATCGCGAAGGGGATAAATTGACGAATTGACAAAATATCGCGTAGGAGTATCGTTTTCTTATCATAATAGTGTTTCGTATTTTTATCTTCCCAGCAAGGCACCATGAAATAAGCCATTTGGAAATAAGGCATTAAGAGATAATTTCGGTTGAGAGCGAAAATATCTATGCATGGATTCTTTCGGTTCCACACTCAATGCTTAATTTCGTTTAGAAACGAAAGTAAGTATATGGCTATTTTCGCTTACGTGCGCATACTTTATTTCGATTTGAAACCGATGTTATCCATGCAGGGATTCTTTCGTTAATTTTCCGATGAATACTTTCGATTCCAAACGAAAGTATCCATATGGATTATTTCGTATGAACTGGGATATAGGCGATATGTGTATCATATGAATCTGGGTGATGAGGCGGATGCTATGGAGTACTAATGAGGACGTCTCGAGTCCTCTGGTCAGGAGAAAAGGACATTATTCGCGATGAACTGGGATATAGGCGATATGGGTGTCATATGAATCGGGGTGATGAGGCGGATGCTATGGAGTACTAATGAGGACGTCTCGAGTCCTCTGGTTAGGAGAAAAGGACATTATTCGCGATGAACTAGAATATAGGCGATATGGGTGTCATATGAATCGGGGTGATGAGGCGGATGCTCTGGAGCACTAATGAGGGCGTTTCGAGTCCTTTGGTGAGGAGAAAAGGACATCCTTCGCGATGAACTGGCATATAGGCGATATGGGTGTCATATGAATCGGGGTGATGAGGCGGATGCTATGGAGTACTAATGAGGGCGTCTCGAGTCCTCTGGTCAGGAGAAAAGGACATTATTCGCGATGAACTGGGATATAGGCGATATGGGTGTCATATGAATCGGGGTGATGAGGCGGATGCTATGGAGTACTAATGAGGGCGTCTCGAGTCCTCTGGTCAGGAGAAAAGGACATTATTCGCGATGAACTGGGATATAGGCGATATGGGTGTCATATGAATCGGGGTGATGAGGCGGATGCTATGGAGTACTAATGAGGACGTCTCGAGTCCTCTGGTTAGGAGAAAAGGACATTATTCGCGATGAACTGGGATATAGGCGATATGGGTGTCATATGAATCGGGGTGATGAGGCGGATGCTATGGAGTACTAATGAGGGCGTCTCGAGTCCTCTGGTCAGGAGAAAAGGACATTATTCGCGATGAACTGGGATATAGGCGATATGGGTGTCATATGAATCGGGGTGATGAGGCGGATGCTATGGAGTACTAATGAGGGCGTCTCGAGTCCTCTGGTCAGGAGAAAAGGACATTATTCGCGATGAACTGGGATATAGGCGATATGGGTGTCATATGAATCGGGGTGATGAGGCGGATGCTATGGAGTACTAATGAGGGCGTCTCGAGTCCTCTGGTCAGGAGAAAAGGACATTATTCGCGATGAACTGGGATATAGGCGATATGGGTGTCATATGAATCGGGGTGATGAGGCGGATGCTATGGAGTACTAATGAGGGCGTCTCGAGTCCTCTGGTCAGGAGAAAAGGACATTATTCGCGATGAACTGGGATATAGGCGATATGGGTGTCATATGAATCGGGGTGATGAGGCGGATGCTATGGAGTACTAATGAGGGCGTCTCGAGTCCTCTGGTCAGGAGAAAAGGACATTATTCGCGATGAACTGGGATATAGGCGATATGGGTGTCATATGAATCGGGGTGATGAGGGGGATGGGAGTTTGACATCCCTTGTGCTTCTATATGGACCGGGCGGGTGTTCCGCGGCGGAGAGACAAAATGGAATGTTATTGCTCACAAAGGAGAAGTATGGGAGGGGTTGACATCTCATGTGCTTCCTGTGCTTCTATATGGACTGCGCGGGTGTTACGCAGTGGAGGGCTTGTGTCTTTCTCTTTACTTTTTACTAGTTCGTATGGGGTGGAATTACGTCCAGAATTTTGTGTGCAGTAAATGGTGGATTCATCTCCTATATATCACTGTGCTACCAGTGCAAGTTGTTGTTTTGAGTTGTGTGAAAATAGCAAAAAGATAGGGCGCTCTTCTTCACCGCCTTTTCATGCTGGTATCTGGTATGCCGATAACTGTGCCGGCTGCAAAGGGCGGCTGTTCGACAAAATTTTTGAATACATTTTCAGTGTTCACATACTATGAAAGGCCACGTTTATCCGTGGAACTAAACGGCGATTTAAAATCGTTTTAGTGTTAGTACTTGTTGGTGGAGTGTTTATACCGACCATACGGAGAGGTATTTCATCTTCTTCTTTCTCCGTTGACAGCACAGATAAATTTGACAGATATAAATGTTACGACTGAAAAAGACTTTTTCTTGCCCGTGATCACGCACTACTTTCCTGAAATTGCAAACAAAACAAGCGCCGAACAAAAAAAAACGACAACAGAGGAAACGTCAGCCACCGCGTCAACATTAGCGATGACAGAAACATAGTCCCAATTTTTTTTAGTCCAGTTCCGCATCGCAAGTGGAGATAAGCCAAAATCAAAACTAACTAAACCGATACGTTTATATCGTCGAGAGCTAGATTGATTTAGTCAGATCTCGAAGATAGTCTCGCGATATAAACGTAGTGAAAGATGCTACCGCCGCCATCTTTACTGACAGGCCGTAGTGTCAAAGCAATGACGTCATGACAAGCAGTGAACCATATATGTAAACAAAGTGAAGAACGCGTGTGGTCACTGCCATCTTTACTCTCAGGCCGGAGTGTCAGCTGATTGTCAAAGCACTAACGACATGACAAGCAGTCAACCAAGTGTGAACTCGCGCGGTCGCCCGGTAAAATTTCGCGATATTTGTGCGTAAAAGTGAGTTTAGTGTCGGGGTTTTAAGTGAAAATAAAAGAAGTGGCTATCAGTGCCGTGTGAAAGTGCAAAAGAACGTGAAGTGCCGGGAAATATCGAGTAAAATGAACTGCTCGAAAGTGCGCGAGACATGAGTGTGATTATGAAAGTGCGACACGGAAAATTTCGCACTTTTCGTTAATTTTCCGGCAATTTGGCTGGTGTGAATGGTACAGCATTACTCTGGGACGAATCCTCGGGCCGGTGAGTTTAGTGGAAACTCCCGGAAGTGCCCCAAAAAGTGAATTTAAAGTGGTTGTCAAATGACAACATTACAGGTGATTTCCGGCCTTTTCATCGGAATTCATAGGGTAAGTATACGTTTTTTGTTGTGCTAAAATTTTAGTGGATTGAAGCGCCCCAAAATGCGGATTTTGACGACGATGTTGACGAACCGGACGAAAGTTTCACCGCCAGGCATCTAATATTACGTTTACACTATCCGCAGATTACTTCATCTGCGCCAGCTGAGATAATCTGCGACTGTCAAATACATACAATTTTGAACTCACCACACCCAGATTACGCTGCAGATGAAGTAATCTGGGGATAGTGTAAACGTAATATTATCCTGTCAGCTGCAGTGAAACTTTCGTCTAGCTCGTCAACAACGCGTGCAAGACCCGTATTTTGGGGCGCATCAATCCACTAAAATTTTAGCACAACAGAAAACGTATACTTACCCTATGAATTCCGATGAAAAGGCCGGAAATCACCTGTAATGTTGTCATTTGACAACCACTTTAAATTCACTTTTTGGGGCACTTCCGGGAGTTTCCGCTAAACTCACCGGCCCGAGGATTCGTCCCAGAGTAGTGCTGTACCATTCACACCAGCCAAATTGCCGGAAAATTAACGAAAAGTGCGAAATTTTCCGTGTCGCACTTTCATAATCACACTCATGTCTCGCGCACTTCCGAGCAGTTCATTTTACTCGATATTTCCCGGCACTTCACGTTCTTTTGCACTTTCACACGGCACTGATAGCCACTTCTTTTATTTTCACTTAAAACCCCGACACTAAACTCACTTTTACGCACAAATATCGCGAAATTTTACCGGGCGACCGCGCGAGTTCACACTTGGTTGACTGCTTGTCATGTCGTTAGTGCTTTGACAATCAGCTGACACTCCGGCCTGAGAGTAAAGATGGCAGTGACCACACGCGTTCTTCACTTTGTTTACATATATGGTTCACTGCTTGTCATGACGTCATTGCTTTGACACTACGGCCTGTCAGTAAAGATGGCGGCGTTAGCATCTTTCACTACGTTTATATCGCGAGACTATCTTCGAGATCTGACTAAATCGATCTAGCTCTCGACGATATAAACGTATCGGTTTAGTTAGTTTTGATTTTGGCTTATCTCCACTTGCGATGCGGAACTGGACTAAAAAAAATTGGGACTATGTTTCTGTCATCGCTAATGTTGACGCGGTGGCTGACGTTTCCTCTGTTGTCGTTTTTTTTTTGTTCGGCGCTTATTTTGTTTGCAATTTCAGGAAAGTAGTGCGTGATCACGGGCAAGAAAAAGTCTTTTTCAGTCGTAACATTTATATCTGTCAAATTTATCTGTGCTGTCAACGGAGAAAGAAGAAGATGAAATACCTCTCCGTATGGTCGGTATAAACACTCCACCAACAAGTACTAACACTAAAACGATTTTAAATCGCCGTTTAGTTCCACGGATAAACGTGGCCTTTCATAGTATGTGAACACTGAAAATGTATTCAAAAATTTTGTCGAACAGCCGCCCTTTGCAGCCGGCACAGTTATCGGCATACCAGATACCAGCATGAAAAGGCGGTGAAGAAGAGCGCCCTATCTTTTTGCTATTTTCACACAACTCAAAACAACAACTTGCACTGGTAGCACAGAGATATATAGGAGATGAATCCACCATTTCCTGCACACAAAATTCTGGACGTAATTCCACCCCATACGAACTAGTAAAAAGTAAAGAGAAAGACACAAGCCCTCCACTGCGTAACACCCGCGCAGTCCATATAGAAGCACAGGAAGCACATGAGATGTCAACCCCTCCCATACTTCTCCTTTGTGAGCAATAACATTCCATTTTGTCTCTCCGCCGCGGAACACCCGCCCGGTCCATATAGAAGCACAAGGGATGTCAAACTCCCATCCCCCTCATCACCCCGATTCATATGACACCCATATCGCCTATATCCCAGTTCATCGCGAATAATGTCCTTTTCTCCTGACCAGAGGACTCGAGACGCCCTCATTAGTACTCCATAGAATCCGCCTCATCACCCCGATTCATATGACACCCATATCGCCTATATCCCAGTTCATCGCGAATAATGTCCTTTTCTAGACGCCCTCATTAGTACTCCATAGTATCCGCCTCATCACCCCGATTCATATGACACCCATATCGCCTATATCCCAGTTCACTGCAAAGAATGTCCTTTTCATGATAATTCATTGATCAACAGCAAGCCATTATGCTCCACAACCATCCTTATCACAACGATCCCATACAAAAAATTGCATTCGCGCCGTCCCTACTTATGTGAAAGGTGCATATATTATTTCGCTTACTGCTGCATATTTTGTTTCGGCTTGAAACAGAAAATGTCTATGCATAGATTCTTTCGGTTCCACACTCAATGCCTAATTTCGTTTAAAAACGAAAGTAAGTATATGGCTATTCTCGCTTTCGTTCGCATACTTTACTTCGATTTGAAATCGAAATTATCCATGCTGGGATTATTTCGTTAATTTTCCGATAAATACTTTCGGTTCCAAACGAAAGTATCCATATGGATTTTTTCGTATGCCTTATTTCGATATGGCTTATTTCGGTGCCCCTCCCAGCAATACTTACCCTATTGTTGAATCCGAGAATCCTATTCTTCTTTACGCCAAGCAAATCTTTTTTGTAGGAAAGAAAATACACAATAATACGCAAATTTTAAATAATACAAAATTTTATATATTTTTGGATCGGAAAAATAAACATAATGGAAATTTTTCACAGAATTAATTCAATTGTAATTATCATTGGTAGTTTAGAAAATTTTTGTACAAACGTTTTGGGCTTTCGTGTTTGTGTACTGTGTAAGAGTAAATATAGCACCAGAAATTAGATATTTATACGTTTTTTCAGAAACATTCGCTATTGTGAACTATGTGTAACCAACATTGGGATGCTGCCACGAATTTGGATAACATCATTGTGCCAGAAATTTCTGCTGACCCACAAATATTTGATTTAAATTTAGCAGCGAGAATAATTGAAATGCCGTCACAAATATGTATATATATAGGCAGTATTAAATTAATTGTATCAGTTACGCAATATTGCTGAAAAGCTATCCTGCCTAGTTTTTGCAGCAAATAAATGCTCGCTCGACTGATGCAGGAAGTTGTGACTCTAACCAAAGAGTTGCGGGAGTATAAGTCAGAAATTTTAGTTTTTACTGCCAGTTTACACCACGAAATTGATGTTTTCCAGAGCTCCCAATCGATAACAAAATATGACTACATAGTTGAGTTTAGTTTGAAGCTTACAGAAGATAAAAAAAAAGAATTCTATACAAACAAACAAAAATCAGGAAAAAGAAAATAATTCGCATGTTTGATTTCGACATTCATTCTGCAATTTGTTTCGTCCTCTTCACTTTTTTGTTCAATCGATCTGCAGCATGTAGAACGTATTGTTGAATTATTCGGTCGATGTTTTGATCGGTTGCCGACGGAAAAGCCTGATGACATGCTCCTGTAAAAGATAAAGGTAATATGCACTTAAAATTTTGGCCCAGAGTAAATTCTATAATATTTCACTGTGCCTTTTGGAAAGCATTGTCTTTAAAATATTCTAATTAACTATTTATTTTTTAAAACGCTGACAAATGAGAAGGTCTGGAGGCTTTGCTTCTCTTTGGTGCCAGTCCATGTATAAGCCTTAAATAAATCATCCGTAATAAATTTTTTAAGATTGATTCTCAAAAACTCGGCAATCGTTTCCCTGCCACATCTCATAAATAATTGTTTCTATAAAAGGAAAAATAAACAGTAATTTAAGATAAACATACGAAACCAGCTGTTTTTACCAGTTGATCTCTTGATTTTTTATTTTCAACAAGCTTCCAATCGAACTCTTCTAGTTCCATTTTGTTATCAAAAGGAAGCTGTGGCAAAACATTTTCGTGGTGTAAACCGGCAGTAAAAGCAGAAATTTCTGTCCGATATTCCCGCAACTCTTCGGTTAGAGTCACAACTTCCTGCGTCAGTCGGGCGAGCATTTGTTTGTTTTTTTCCTGATCCTGCTTGGTTTTTTCAGCAATGCTGCGTAACTCACGCAATTCATTTAATATTGTCTGAAAATTCGTTGCTGGCTTTTCAATTTTTCTCGTTGTAGGCTTTTCAATTTTTCTCGTTGCTAGATTTAAATCGAATATTTGTGAGTCACCAGGAATTTCGAGCACAATGGTGTTATCCAAATTCATGGCAGCATCCCGATGTAAGTTACGCTGCGTCGATGTCAAAGGTGGATTATCTTTGAAAAGTAAAAATTTATTAAAAATACAGAAACGTGAATCAACAAATGCATAATGATACCAAACTGGGTTTATACGGAGAAATTGCTTATATGATAAAATATCTTCATTTTCTAATTGTTGGCTAAATATGTCTTCTTCTCCTTGCGTGTCGCTCATTTTAATTAATTTCGTGTATTATCGGTGTAAAAAGGTGTTGTTTTGATTCTGAATTGTGAAAACAAATTAATTTACACTCAATTTCGTCATATTTAAATCGAATTACTGGTCCTTCATCTATATTACTACTAACAAATATATTAAATAAAGTTGAATCTATTGGATCAACAAAGAATGGTTCGACGTTTTCGACAATAGTGCCTTCAAAATTGGGGACCCCTTCTTTTTCAAAGATTCTCATAATTTTTATTACTTGATTGCTTTTCATGCAAAAGTTATTTGGCTGCTTATTTGTGAACGTTAATCCTTTCACTAGAACTTTGCAATATTCGTTGTTTTTCATTTTTCCAAAAGTAGTTGTCGATATAACTTTCTCTTTCTTAACATGCAAACTACGCTCAACAAGTCGATTGTAAACTTGCGCCGCAACTGAGTCACATTTCTTAATTGTTTTCTTTATTTTCCTTACCGACCGGTAGCGCAGTGTGTTGAGGCATCAGTCTCATGTTTGACTACCGGCGTTTCGGGTTCGAGTCCCGTCCACGACGACGTTCGTGGCCATGGATGTGCAGGAGATGCATGCTGGCAACTGCATTCTCTGAAACCAATTTATGCCAACGAAACGTCAACTGGGCCACATGGAACAGTTGACGCGCTATGCCCCACAAGGGGTTGGAGCAATTGAGTAGTAGTAGATAATGGAAATTGCACGTTAATAGCGACATGTCATACAGCTCAGGCATTTGATTTATAAAATCTTGCAAGTATTCCTTGGCTCTGTGGTTATAAGTGAAGCAATTTTTTTCGTCATTTAAAATTCGTATTGCCAAAGATAATTTCAAAAAGTGTTTGTGCCTTTCTGGACTTAATATATCTTTTAAAACGAATGGGCCTGAGTAAATGAGAAATTGTCGAAGCTCAGTAGCTTTCCATCTATCTATATCCCGAATTGTTCTTGGCTTTCTAGCGAACTCCAAAGGAATGCAGTCTTTCAGACTTATAAGTTTTGCATCTAAGTCCTTTATCTTAGAATTATTAAGAGAAAAGTTTTCGCCCCTGCGGATGATCCACGATTTTATGAGGGTCTTCATAACACCTAGACAAACAATGTGCATATAGTCTAATGCTATTGGCTGCACCATGTCAAGATTTAATTTTTCTAATGCTATGGGAGCTATTATATTATGATGATCTGGATTATTTCTTTTTCGGAAGGTCGTGTCAGTTCTTTCTTGGTATTCAACTTCAGGCGGGAACACTAATCGGTTCTTGAAAAATAATCCTCTTGCAGTGCACTTTATACATGAGTTGTAGCCAGTGTGTCCTTTTACTCCCAGAATGAATGATCTCGCTGGTGCGTCGGAAATAAAAGATCTGATTGTAACTTTATAATTTTTATTATCGAAGTCAAAACCGTCCATCTGAATACTTTCAAATTCGTCTATGAACATTTGAAGATATTCGTCAACATCGTGGGGCTTAGAGTGACCTTCATAGATACCGATTAGATACACTTCCTGAGTTCCGACGATATTAAATAAAATTGGCCAAACTTGCAAGTTTGAGCTTTTCGATATCGGTAGTCCATCTATGTTAATATCAATTATTATGCTTCTCTTCTGGTGCGAATTATGAATGAAAAAGTCTGTTAAGCTATCTTTCAAACCATAATAAACAAATTTTCCAGGATTCATATAAATTATTTGACAATCAGTTGGTGTCTTTTTTAACGTTCTAACATCCCTGGGGACATCAATGCTGGCACTTCGAAGAATCCCCAGTAATTCGTTTCCTGCTGCATTGCTTATATTGTGTTTCACCATCCATTCACATATTTTATCCTTTATATCAAACGTTTCTTCCGTGTTGTCCAGGGTTTCAGATGTTGTATCTGATAAAGAAGTATAATCTTCAAGATCGCCCTGCATTTCTAAAGGCAGCTTCTGATTGCTGATTGTAGCTTCTTCTAAATCCATATTTGCTTGCGTTATTCTTTCAGATACTAAGCTAAACTCTTCTTGGTTTCCAGTCATATCCACATTTTCCTCGTCAGTAAAAATTGATTTAAATAGTTTATTTGCCTTTCTCTCAATTATCCTCTTTTTGTTGAAGTTTCGTCCAGACATCGCTATCCAAAATTAATTGAGATAAAAAAAAACAATCCTTTAAAAACAAAAGTGGTTGAAATTAGAATAGGTTCACCCCCAAAAAAGTGGCTTTTCACGGAAAAGATAATTACGGATAAAAAGTCTTCCAATATGCAATATTTCTTTCAGCAAGATTATTTGTTAGTTTTTTTAGGAATTAGGTATGAATTATGTTCTGATATACGTTTCACCCGTTTGGTATGTCGCTAATTTCCAATCTAAATCTTAAAACTTCATATCTGAAAAAAGATGTGTGTACCTACCTTTTTAATCTCTGAATGGACCACAGAACAAATATTTAAGAAAACTCTTCTAGGCACTCCAAATCACTAACTTATTTTCCGAATTACTCGATTGTAAAACTAATTGATCTCTCGAATGAATCGACAAAATTAAATTTTACTTCATTTGTAAAGAAAATCCATCATAAATATTATGGCCTACTGCATAAATAAAAGGAAATGGAATATCCGCGATTTATAAGCGACATGATTAAATGACGAAACATTTTATATTTATATTGCCAGTTTATAGCTTAGAAGATAAAAAGGCGAAATTGTTATCGCGACTTTAAAAGTAGGAAGATGAAATGGCAATACGTATCGTCTTCGCGATTCTTTCGCCTGAGGGATATCCCCTAATTACTGAAAAGGCGACAAATAATCTATAAATTTATCGTATGGAAGAATCGCCATCGTATCGCGATTCTTTCGCCTGGGGGATATCCCCTAATTATTGAGAAGGCGACAAATAATCTATAAATTTATCGTATGGGAGAATCGCCATCGTATCGCGATTCTTTCGCCTGGGGGATATCCCCTAATTATTGAGAAGGCGACAAATAATCTATAAATTTATCGTATGGGAGAATCGCCATCGTATCGCGATCCTTTCGCCTGGGGGATATCCCCTAATTATTGAGAAGGCGACAAATAATCTATAAATTTATCGCATGGAAGAATCGCCATCGTATTATCTGGGCAATCTATCTTCCAAACGATACGAAATTGTTTGCTGGGACTTTTCATTCATGCACTTGCCACAAACCACCCCCACAACCATGAACTCGTATGGTTCTCCTCACCCGACGAGCGCACGGACTTTTGCATCCGTCGTCGTCACTATACTCACATAATCAAGTGTTTGCGTGTCTCCCCGTCGGCATGCGATCTCTGCGAGTGATTTTCTGTGTCGCATTCAAAATATCAGAAAGACTTAAGAGAGAAACTCTACTATAAAATTTCACATTTTTGGATATATAGTTATGGGTTTTCTCGGTCGCGAATATTTTCGAGAAAACAAAAACACTTTTAGAAAAAAAAAAGAGAAATGAAAAATTCTATTTTTCGATTTTAATTTTTTATTTTCGATCTACTTCGGTTGACATTCGCTTATGAACTAACTTAACAACTATCCTTCGAAAAATCTTCTAATTCAGAAATTTTACAAATCTTCCTATATCGTGGGAAAGTATGTAATAAAATTTTATGAACGTCCACGATTTGAAACGGTCACGTAACGAAAAGTAATAAAGATTATGGATCGTCTACACAAAGTGTTGCGATCTGATGTGCCAGACGATTTGAAGTGGTCAGATGGATAAAGGATAAATTATTGGTCGTATACAAAAAGTAATGCGATGCAATGTGAAACTGTTACGATGCCGTAACCATATCTTTTCATCTACTGCACGGATCAGAGCAAATGATAGCCTATGCACACCCTTGGGACACAGTCAATCCATGAGAAAAGAAAGCAGACCTCGATACGCTCCCTACGAGGCTGTAGACCGGTCAAAGAACAACGAGAACAAGAAAAATTTGAAAAATAGCCATTTTCAAATTATCATGTCTCGGGTGTTTTTCCTTGTATCGGTGTCAAATTTGCAGCACTTCGTAAGATGACCAGAGACAATGACCATACCATGACCATACAATTTGAGCTCGAACAAGCATCCAGGGCCGGACCTACAGAGGTCCGAAAACCCGTACTTGTTGTGTCGCGTAAACATAGTCTTGGTCACTTTTCCATTTTTTTTTTTGATTTTTTTTTCTTTGACGGGGCGGGACGCTCCCGCGTCCTTAGATATCTAAGTATCGAACACATAGGGCCAACCGTTCTTCCTTTGTTATAAGGTCTGTTGTTTAATTGCCGATAATAGCGTAGAATTTTGCTTTCTTCATTTTCTCAACTACATATTATATTTTAAAACTATTAATGTTGCCAATTTTTCAATGACTTCATTTTGGGTAGTTTTTGTGATCAGAGCACAGTTTTTGGTGCAGTATTCACTACTGTTTTTGAGCTTAAAATCCATACTAATAATCACCACTCCAAACTACACTGTTAGAAAAGTTTGTAATTTTTAATACTTTTACGTTACAAAGGTGACGAATTGAAATGGAAACAGTTTAATGTGATCGACGTGACATCAATTTTCAAATTTACATAGTTGTGTAAAAAATCAAAACTACACCACAATTTGTTTTAGAGGAGCTACTTAGTGATTCGACTGAAATTAAGGTGTGTGAATCTCCTTATCTGACGTAAATAAAAACATATGAATAAATCCAATCACTAATTATTCTTATGTACATAAGAACTTTATTTGAATAAAAATTGGCATTTCCTAAAAAAAAATTTCAAGTGTTTGTTTTAAAGTAAATCTTCAAGTTAAATTCTTGAGATTTGGGGGGGGGGCACGGCCCCCATGCCCCCCCCCCCCCCTCTGGATCCGCCAGTGCTAACTCTTGTAGAGATTTGGAACGATGTTTCGATTTGAGAACTCTAAGCTGTTCATTGATGGTATTGTGGCATCGATTGATATCTGAATTGCCTGTATGGGAGTTCGGAGATCTGAAGTGATAATTGATTTTTCTTCCCTCCAAAAATTATTTTATAAGGCTACTAGCGAAGTCGTTTTCTAAAATCAATTTCTCCGGTTTACCAGTTCTGGCAAGAAGCTTTAAAAGGCAATTCTGATACTTTGAGTGCTGTAAGTCCGAAATCTCTTCAATAGTTAGGTATTTGGAGAATTTATCGAGGGTTGTGAAAATTTTTTTATTGTCTACTTGGTAAACATCAATGTGTATAATTTGATTTATGTCGTTCGGGGTTTCGGTTAGCCTCTCAGTGGGCATTTTGCTTCAAATATACACCAGTTTTTCGGTGTATAGTTTAAACTTTTATGTCGACACTTTTGAATATAAATTTTACACCACTTTTGGTGTATAGAGTAGTGTATAGCTTACACTAATGGTGATTTCTTTTAGCTCTCATTGAATAAAATACGCCAATAGATACACTGAAAAGTAGTTATTTTTTCCCCCTGCAAGTGTATTTAAAGCAAAATTTAGTAAATTTATTCCACTTCTAGTTTAAACATTAATCTGATATTTCAGTGAATCATGTACACTGTAGAGCATTGTTTAAACCATATAATGGTGGATTTAAACCACTTTCGGCTTAACAAATACGCTAACATTTGAGCGAATCGCATACACTACAGTGTATATTTCAGTGAAAATTTAAAGCCGATATGGTGCGTTTTTTTGTATCAATATGCGGTATAAATGTTGCGCTAGTTGGAAAAAGAAATCTACTATTTACGAACATACTAAATACAATATAAAGATTGGTGTTTATATTACACTCTTTGAAATGAATAACGTGTAGAGATTCAAATTGTTATGAAAGAAATGCAGTAATTGCTGAACCGAAACTAATTGCGTGTTTATACTTTTGCTGCTTGGCATATACTGATCACAAATATCATATTAGAAATGAGGTAAAATATACACGATTTTTAGTGGTAACTATCTACCAAAATTAAATGGTGTAGTTTATCACCTATATTCATTGTAACTTCTAACAAGGTTTAAAATGGTGTACATTATAAATTGAATTTGGTGTTATAAATACACTCTTAAAAAGTGGTATATCTTATTTACCAATTTCGGTGTGTTTTCTGCACGGAATTCATACCGGTGTACTTTTTGTACAGAACTTGTTTATTTTTTTTTTTACCGAAATTCTAGCGGCTTATTTATTAAATCCCATTTAGAGTATTTTATAAGCTAAAAATCATGGTTTAACTTATACACTGCAAATTTACACCAGAAAAAATTAAAAAACCGTTTTTTTCATTCAAATTTGTCTCCAATACACCAAAATTAGCCAAAGTCGCCTAAATTTTACACCATTTTCGGGAAAAATGCCCTCTGAGCTGTATCCTGGTTTTAGTGGCTTTCTATCATATTTCGCTTCGTTACATATTTTTCAATTATTAATGAACTTTGTTATTTCCTCTTTTAATTTGAGAGAGTGTACATAGTTCCCGCCCCCCCGAAGATGAGCGAGAGCGGATGAAGTTCATTCGAGCCAAATCGTGTGATCCAGCGACTGCGTTTGTGCATTTGCAATGGCGGCGATTTGAGGTCTGACTGGTCCACAATGTGGGCCCCCACCACACGTGCAATAAACATATATTGTAGAACAAAATGGCGGATTTATACTAGGCGAGTTAGAATCTCTCAAGTCCCGAAATAAAGAAATATTCGTCGCAGGATGTTATTATGTTATGATGTACATTCAGAGGTCTGCAGAAGATCAAATGCCCCCCTTCCGCAAAAATTCCAAACTGTTTAAAATGCCTGAAATCCAAACAAATAAAATAGCGCGCGTTATACTACATATCTGAATCAATAGGGTCCCAGAAAAAGTAGCAAGTAGTCAGTTCGACTAACATTTGGACATGCGCAGACGCAATTTGAGAGTGTGTACATTACATAGTTCCCGCCCCCCGAAGATAGAGAGCGAGAGCCATCGCGGATGAAGTTCATTCTATCCAAGTGGTTGTGCATTTGCAATGGCGGCGATTTGAGGTCTGACTGGCCCACAATGTGGTGGTGGTGTGACCACACATGCAATAAACATTTCATAAAACAAAATGGCGGATTCGTACTGCGCGAGTTAATATCTCCCAAGCCCCGAAAAAGAGAAATATTCGTCGCAGGATGTTATAGTTCCGGGCAGCTCATCGTGACATGATGTACATTCAGAGGTCTGCAGAAGATCAAATGCCCCCCCCCCCCCCCCCTTCTGCAAAAATTCCAAAAATTTTCTTGTGCATTCTCATTGTGCGTGTGTTGGAATATTTTGTTTACTTTTGTTAGTTTCCCTTTCTGTTTGCCGGACATAATCGCATAGAGTCGCACGCGTTACTTGAGAAACGGATTGTGTGTGCCGGACCCGGACTGTTGATTAAAGGGGCGGGATGAGGCGGATAGTGTGGGAGCGATTTTGCAATAGATACACAAACACAATACACGTCCGATTGGGAAAAGATGGTGGGAAGCGTGATTGCGATTAGCAGAAACGTACTCAGAGAAATGTCGATAGGCTGCAGTCTGCAAACTGTACCGAACGGGTATATGGAACATGTAGATGGAACAGGGTGCACGAGAGGAGGTGAATATTGCACACACGCGATGCAAACGAAAACGAAACGATCCCGCGAGAGAAAGGAGCCCGAGCGGACAGGACAAAGCAAAGCACAATTTATGACGTGTATCTACACTGCCACCAGATACATGGGTACATGGATATGTCTTATGCCTACCGAAAGCGTAGGACGTGTTTTTTCGAATGATTTCATCCAGTATAACTATACTTGGATCTTTATAAAACTTACGTCGATATCTTCAACACAACAGGTTCCACGCAGTCGGTAGTCATAGACATATCCATGTTCCGATGTATCTGCATGCAGTGTAGATACTTTGTATCTTTTTTGTCGAAGTTTCACTATGATAGAATATTTCATTATTATTGGAGTCAATTCTGGAAAGAAAATCAGCGACTTTGTTTTCTTTTCCTTTTATGTAACTACGGTTTGTTAATACTTTCCTACTATTGCCATCATTAGTCTGTCTGTGAACATATGTCTCCATTCACAGAAGGAAAGTTCGAATTTCCCTCGTTATGGTCGGCAAACTTAATGATTTTTTTGTTAAGTATTATTTCCCGTTCGAATGGGCGAATAATTGCTTTTAGAGGAATCAGTATGTCCTGACCTATTATTGCTTGGAAATCGGTTGAGTTGTGCTTAATAATATCTCAAGCCATGTAATGACCGGGATTATTAAATTCTATTGGAGCTGATGTTGTCAATTTATAATCAATTGGAATAAATTCTGTTAAGGTTTTAACACATCTATTTGTGCACTTTGATACTTGGCCTAAGTCGATAAGCTCTGGATTAATTGAGCTAGTTGTGGCGCCTGTATCTATGAGTGTTCTGATTTGTTGGTTTTTGATTGTTAAATTGATTTTGGTAGTTTAGTTGCATATTTGGACATGGGTCCATCTGTTCCGAGGCTCTGAATCGGAAATTTACTCCCTCTGTGTAATTGTTTCTGTTTTCCTGTTTACGAGTATAATGGTTTCTATTGTGTGATTCTATAGGTGCCTGGTTAGTATTTTTATTAGGAGTTAGGGGTGGATTTTTAACTGAACCATTTTTGGGTGGGAAATTAGTTCCGGAATTTAAGGGGTTACTGTAACTACTCTCCGGTATTGCGAAGTTGTGGTTTTGAAAATTTTTACGCAACGCGGGTTTGGAGTCTTTAGTAAACTTTTGTTCTAGGTTCGCGGTTATTCTGTTAGCTTCTTCTAAAGTCTCAGGTTTACAACCATATACGGTAGGACCTAAATTATTTGGCAAATGTTCTAGAAGACATTCAATGGCAAATTGTTCGTTGTTACAGGGAACATAAAGGCATGTTGAACCACTATTTGCTACTTCATTGAAATATTTTGTGTTCATTTTTCTTAAATTAGAGCTTAATACCTTAAATGCTACGTGGAAATTACTTGCCTGTATCTGCACCATTTTTTTCATCAGCTGGATGAACGTCTCTGTGATCCCAAAAGCTGCTTCCAATCGGGCTCGAACTTGCATCCAGTCATACTTGTTCTCCATTAGTTCATCGACGATGTCCCTTGCTTTTCCTTGGATCTTACACATCACGATTTGAAAAATGAATACCCGTTGGTCTCGTTTCTTAATTGCCGGATGTTTGAAAATATCCTCGAAGTCGCATATCCAACTACGTAAGTGAATCCTGGGGTGCTCTCCGTCGAAGGCATATAAGTTGTTTGCTCTGTTGATGAGGTGCTCGAATGTGATTCCCTGTACTGTCGCTGATTCCGCAATTATATGTTGGACTGGCGGCGATGTACTATGAGCGGCACGATCCACAGATGGCTCCAAATTTGAATGTTCTAACGCTGTCAGTCGTTCCATTAAGATCTGGATGAGTTGCAGTTGATCGGTTCCCAGAGGGGTGTCCTCTGGTTCTGGGTTACGAATTTGTGTGAACCTTTCGAATGGGGTTAACGTTGGAAGTTGTTGGTTGTCATTACTCATGTTGTTTTTTTTTGTTTACTTTAACACACTACACTATAATTCTAGAACGTTTATATTGACACTGCTGTTATGCGATTGTGTGAAAATTGCGTACAAATATATACGAGAATTATATACGAATGTTCGATCCCACGATATTTCGAAACGAATCTACTTTACACGCGGTTTGCCGGCTGCGCCAATTATAAGTAAAACGATTATGGAACAGATCTTGTCTTCACGACTGACTTTATTCAACTAACGCAGTTTCTTACAATCTACACAAAATGTCCTTAACTCCTAAATCCTAATTCTAAGTGCATGCGTACGCACATGTTGATCGCATGCATGTTCGGTAAAACACACATTTGTTTACACTTATAAAATATGTCCTTTTTCCATTTCTAAATTTCTAAAATGGGAATTATATTTTATTATGCAATATGTATCTTTCGTTTGGAAATACATATAACAGAAAAGAGGTATGTGATGTGTGTGGGATTTTATGACGGTGTATCGGATGTCACTAGAGTAGCTGAATGGACGGACATAAGGAGTCAGACGATCGGGCGGCAACTGTCCCATTAAAGGATCTTTCGGCTTGGTTGATTCGGTGAGGCGGACTGGACAATTCTTTCTGATAGATTTCATCAGAGCTAAGGCATTTGTTTGAAAAATTTCCTGAAACGAAGGGTCGAGTCCCTGATGCACCCACCAATTCCTGACTGGTTCGCTAGCTCAGTGTCTCTTGGTTGGCCTCCCGCCTCAATCTTTCAAGGTAGCTGAAATTCAAAAGAAATATTTGCACTCCTTCTCTGGAGCACGTACCATTAAAACACCGAAAGTCCAAAACAAATACAATATAGGATACTTTATTACCTATTCAACCTTACTTACGTGCTACTTCCGAAAATCAACTACGACCAGTGTACATTTTTCTTAAACTTAAATACATACATATTTGCATGCCCATTGCTTGGTTTTGCAACCCGGACGTGTTTAACTGACACACATGTATGATCTAGATTAGCTTTGACGTCATGATAACCGCTGCTCGGTGGTTCTGCTGACCTTCGGGGAACGTGGAATTTCTTGTGTATTCAATTGAATGGTGTCACGAATTTTTTACACCATTGCAATTGTGCTGATGGCCATGACACCAGCTTGTAGCTTTGTATTGGGGTTGTCCTAATTACAGGTGCATTATGATTATTCGCTGAAACATCCTGCCGCCCGAAGAAATCTCGACATGTTTACCCCATTGCGATGGTCTTACTATCATGCTGACAACGACGACGCATATTGATGGACGATCAGGCGAACCTGCGGATCCAGGGCTCCCACATCCCGAAGCAAGCCTCTACCCAGATCATACTTGTGGTGATTCCTTTCCTAGGGTCTTTGTCTCTCGATCATAAACTGCCCAATACGTCCTACATTATTACTTTGCTATACATGTTTTTTTTTACGTAATGGTTACATACTTATTAGCTCTATGTATTTTTTTTTCTTTTTCTAGTCTATTACTACTACTACTTTGCCTTAACCCCTAGCGGGGCATAGCGCGTCCACTACTCCTGCACGCCATCGTACTCTGTTCTGGGCAATGGGGCGCAACTCCTCAAAAGACTTACCCAGTGCCTGACACTCCTTTGCCACAGATCGACGCCATGTGATTCGAGGACCCCCTCTTGGTCGGCCTTGGTTGGAAATGGGGTTCCCTTTCATGGCATGCAAAGCAATGCAGTTATCACTCTTCCCCAATGTGTGACCTATCCACTGCCATTTTCGCCTGCTTATCAATTCGTCGATTGGCATCTGACTCGTACGCCGACTTAGCTCTTCATTTGATATTGTTTCGGGCCAGAAAATTCTTAAAATTCGACGAAGACATGAGTTGACGAAAACTTGCAGTTTTCTGGTAACTCCTACGGAAACTTTTCATGTACTGCTCCCATACAAAAGCACTGATAGTACCAGGGAGCGAAACAGGCCCAGCTTGGTCTTGATGCTGAGATAACTGCTCTGCCAGATTTTGGACAGCATGCCGTATGCGCGTTTAGCCTAGTTGATACGACGAGCGATGTCCTGTTTCGTACCACCATTTTCGGCAACAATGTTACCTAGGTAGACGAAGTTGTCCACCTTCTCCACAGGCTGCCCATTAATATTGATGGCAATAGGTGTCGGATTTCTTTTTCGCAACGGCGGGCTAAGAACCTTGGTCTTGTTGGTATTAATCTTTAGCCCAACCTTGCTTGCCTCCCTCTCGAGATCTAACGCCATTGCGGACACACATCGCCGATCACAATGAGGAATAGAATCGGTGAGAGGATGCACCCCTGCCGAACTCCACTGCGAATCTCAAAGTCCCCCGACACCTTACCTTTATGCAGAACGCGACATTTAGCGCTGTCATAGGTTGCCTTAATAATAGCCACAAGCTTCTCAGGGATGCCTCTCCTGCGCAAGGCCGCCCATATAGAGTCCGGGTTCACACTATCGAAAGCCGTTTCGAAATCGATGAAAAGCAAGTGAAGCGGAGAATCGTATTCAGGTCATTGCTCGATGATGATTCGCAAGGTGTTAATGTGATCGACACAGGAGAATCCGGATTGAAAACCAGCCTGCTCTTCATCAATTGTGCTTTCTAAGTGGGCCTTTAGTCTTTCCAGGACGATTTTAGCTATTATCTTGGCAACGGCAGGCAGCACACAAATGCCTCTCCAATTATTACAGTCTGTGAGGCTACCCATCTTTGGAAGTTTGATGATCAAACCTTCCTTCCACTCAGTGGGAAAGGTCTCTGTATTCCACACTTTATCAACAAGTGGGTGCAGCAAATCGACAGTTACGCTTGGCGCTGCTTGATAAAGTTCGGCAGCGATACCGTCAAGTCCGGCGGCCTTTCCTCGTTTTAGTGCAATAATTGCAGTGAATATTTCCTCTTTAGTCTGGGCAGTGGACCGTATACGCACATTTTGATGGTTAGCTAACTTATCTATATGAGGGGGAACTTCACCAGAGGTTACACGGTTCAAGACCGCGGCGAAGTGTTCTTTCCACCGCCTCATTTGATCTTCTTCCAAGATAAGTAGCTTTCTATCACTATCTTTCACGGGATGTTGGCAGGAGTTACGACCACCTGTAAACTCCTTGATGACACCGTATACGGCGTTTAAGTTGTTACTTCTTGCGGCTTCTTCTGCTGAGGCTAAAAGAGAATTCGCATAAACTCTTTTATCGCGTCGCACACTACGCTGAACTTCTCGAGCTTTTTGACGGTAAAGGAGTTCGATGCTACTTCGATTGTCGTCTGATGCTGCAGCCAAACGAACTTTCAGCTCCTTTCTTTCAACAATCCGCTGCCATGAAGCGTCGGACATCCAGGGCTTATTCCGGCAATCCGGGTTTGGTGCAAGGATGGTATTTGCGCTATCAATGTACGCATTTTTTATGGCATCCCAGTTTTCGTGTATGTCACTATCTAGGTGACTAGTTATCTCAGCTGCTTTTTGCGCAAGATGGTCATTATATTGTTGTATTGTTGACAGCTGGATTTTTTAATCGAGCGGTGTTGAATTTGCGGCGCCTGGATCTTTCGTCGCTGGGGCGGCGCACGGCTGCAATACGCAATCGAACATTAGCGATCATAAAATAATGGTCTCTTCCCATCCCAATATCGGCCCTTCTTGTTTCGCACGTCCAGGAGGAAACTGTTGAATCTTTTACTAATGGCAAAATGGTCGATCTGATTTTGTTTTCTGCGCCGATCAACAGAGGACCAACTGATTTTGTGGTGGTCCTTATGCTCAAACATAGTACCACCGAAGAAAAGAGACTGTGAAAGTTGCAGAACTCTACAAATCTTTCACCGTTGTCATTACGATCACCAAGACCGTGTCTCCCCATCACATGTCTGAGCCCATAGTTATCAGCACCAACTTTCGCATTCAAATCACCCATAACCATTATAATGTCACCTTTTGGTGTTCTGGTCTGAACGGCGTTTAGTTCCTCGTAGAAGGAGTCTTTTGCCAAGACATTGTCGGGTTCAGTAGGGGCATAACATTGTATTATTGAGATGTTCCTCATTTTGGTCTGGAACCTGGCGATCAAGACTCTGTCAGAGACCGGCTCCCAGGATAAGAGACAGTTTCGCGCGGCTATGGTTAAAAGGAGCCCCACACCTGACTCACGACGACTACCGGTAGCTTTACCGGAGTACAACATTACAGTGCTGCCAGTTGGAGAGATAAATTCTCCTCTGTTCCACCATCTTATTTCACTAACTCCTAAGATATTTAATTTGTACCTCAGAAATTCACTCTCTAATTGAAGAAATCGTGCGTTCTGGGGACCTTCTGATCCATTGTCCAGGAGAGTACGCACATTCCAGAATCCAATCTTTGTCATTGTACGATAGCCAAAAGTCGTAACCGTTGAGTCAGTCCTTATCCGAGGCATAGTTGACGTTTCGTTAGCATATAAAGATTTCGGATAGTGCAAGTTGCTGGCATACACATCCTGTCCTTTGATTGTCGGTTTTAACGACAGGCCCTCAAAGGGAAAGGCCTTGGTATTATTTTTACACCCCACACCACAGGGGGAAGATTTGCCTCAACCAAATCATCGCACCGCCATCACTGGCGGCTTGACGTTGGTTGGCAATGGTCAGTGACCACTGCCGTTCCAGGGGGCGCCCACGCGGAGGACTATGGAAGAGGAGTTTTCGCCCCCTAACAGAAAGAGGTATGAGATGTGTGTGGGATTTTATGACGGTGACTTCAGACTTCATCAGAGCTAAGGCATTTGTTTGAAAAATTTCCTGAAACGAAGGGTCGAGTCCCTGATGCACCCACCAATTCCCGACTGGTTCGCTAGCTCAGTGTCTCTTGGTTGGCCTCCCGCTCAATCTTTCAAGGTAGCTGAAATTCAAAAGAAATATTTGCACTCCTTCTCTGGAGCACGTACCATTAAAACACCGAAAGTCCAAAACAAATACAATATAGGATACTTTATTACCTATTCAACCTTACTTACATGCTTCTTCCGAAAATCTACTACGACCAGTGTACATTTTTCTTAAACTTAAATACATACATATTTGCATGCCCATTGCTTGGTTTTGCAACCCGGACGTGTTTATCTGACATGTATGATCTAGATTAGCTTTGACGTCATGATGACCGCTGCTCGGTGGTTCTGCTGACCTTCGGGGAACGTGGAATTTCTTGTGTATTCAATTGAATGGTGTCACGAATTGTTTACACCATTGCAATTGTGCTGATGGCCATGACACCAGCTTGTAGTTTTGTATTGGGGTTGTCCTAATTACAGGTGCATTATGATTATTCGCTGAAACATCCTGCCGCCCGAAGAAATCTCGACATGTTTACCCCATTGCGATGGTCTTACTATCATGCTGACAACGACGACGCATATTGATGGACGATCAGGCGAACCTGCGGATCATCCAGGGCTCCCACATCCCGAAGCAAGCCTCTACCCAGATCATAAAATACTTGTGGTGGTTCCTTTCCTAGGGTCTTTGTCTCTCGATCATAAGCCGCCCAATACGTCCTACATTATTACTTCGCTATACATGTTTACGGAATGGTTACATACATACTTATTAACTCTATGTATTTTTATACCCTAGACTTTTAGTATAGGGTATATTGTTTTTGTCACGACGGAAATATGTAACACCTTAAAAGAGCCTCCGGAGGTATAGCAATGTATATATATAAGTGATCAGGGTCACCTACTGATTCGATTTAGCCATGTCTGTCTGTCTGTCTGTCCGTCTGTCCGCCTGTCCGTCTGTCTGTCCGTTCGCACGATAACTTTCGATAGAATGAAGCTAGAGCCTTGAAATTTTGGTCAGATGTTGGAAGTATGATCTGGTTGGTTGGTATTGAAAATGGGCATGATCAGGCCAGAAGAACGCCTACCTCCCCTACATATGTAAAATAATTAAATGTATTTTTAACTCCCGATTAAATAAACATGAAAAGCTTTAGCTTTGGTAGATTGCTTGTGAGGGTAGTCTTATACTCCCCTGGAAAAATTAAATCAATCAGTTGAAAACTAACGGTAATTTTCTTACAAAGAGCCCCGTACTACCCTACTTTTCAGGTTTTTTGTCCATAACTCTTAAGCCAATTGACATAGATAGCTGATTTTTAGCATGTGACCCTGAGGTGAAAAGTTGCTTCAGTTCTAGTAAGTTGGGCGTAATCAAATCAAAGGAACGCCTACGTCCCCTACAAATTTCAAAAAATTAAATATTACTTTTATTACGATAACTTTCGATAGAATGACACTAGCAAGTTGAAAATTTATTAGAATGTTGCTAGTAAGATCTACTTGGTTGGTATTGAAAATCGGCAAGATCCGACACAAGTAACCCCTACCTCCCCTACAAATGGAACATCAAATAAGCGATAACTTTTGATAAAATGAAGCCAGCGGCTTGAAATTTTGGTCAAATGTTTGAAATGAGATTAAATTAGCTGGTGTTAAAGATGGGTTAGATCTGACCTAAGGAACGCCTACCTCCCCTACAAATGAAACTTAAAATAAGCGATAACTTACTACCAAATAAAGCTAGCGACTTGAAATTTTGGTCAAATGTTTGTAGTAAGATCCATTTGGCTAATATTGAAAATACGTAAAATCCGACCAACGAAACCCCTACTTCCCCTACAAATGAAACGTCAAAGAAGCGATAACTTTCGATAGTGAAGCTAGAGACTTGAAATTTTGTTTAAATGTTTGTAGGGTGATCTAATTAGTTGGTGCCAATAATGGGCAAGATCCAACCCAAGGACCCCTACCTCCCCTACAAATGAAACTATAAATAAGTGATAAGTTTCGGTAAAATTAAGCTAGCGACTTGAAATTTTTAGTTGTAATTAAAAATGCGCAAGCTTCGACAAAAGAAACCTCTACCTCCCCTACAAGTGAGACTTCAAAAAAGCAATAACTTTCGATGGAATGAAGCTAGCGACTTGAAAAATTCGACAAATATTTGTAGAATGGGTTAGTTAGTTGATTTTGAGAATGATCAAGATCCCTCTGAATGAGTGCCAACCTTCCCTATAAGCTGGCCATATAAGAAACTCACTTTTAATGCAAATAGTCGTTGCCTATTGGTACTTTTGTTATCACCACTAGGTCTGTACAAGTCTAGGGTATATACGCTTCGGACTGGTTTTTTCTTTTTCTGGTCTAATTACAGTTTACCTTATAATTTCTAATACATTTTTTTCTTCAGTTTGTTACAATTCATAACTTCCAATTACAGATTCACTTACAGATCCAATTATCGAGATTAGGATGGAATTTGTTTTTTTTTTTCCTAAAATTTAGGACGTTTGGTTTCATGGTAGCTTGAAGGAATGCGTTTTATGCCCGTTTCACGCGGACTTCACTGATGCCTGCCTTACCTGCCGAAGAATTGGCACCCTCAGTTAAGCGTGGACTAAGCCGTACTTCCTTCCAACTCCCGGGCCTTTTATCCTGTAAGGATATATGGCTAACAAAGCTAGGTGGCTCTATCTGAGTCAGGGGCGGATCTAGCCAAGATCTAAGGGGGGGGGGGGGGGCAATATTGCGAGTTGCCTACACGAACATTTCAGCTTAAAAAAATTAACGTTTTGCAGACGCATAACTGACCGTAACGGCGTCGTCGATAGCAATTGCTTTTTGGGCAACACATACGGGCGGCTTCACATAGTGTCTGACTCGCCGACACGTTGTGCACTCCCTAGCACCGTGCGTCTCTCCCGTCCAGCGATTCCTCGGGTGAACAAAATGCTCCAGGAGCGCTTGCTCGGTATTCGTCGCATTGGATGAAATTCGTTCACTCGCAGGTGCAGGTGCTTGGATGCCGACAAAGTGTTATCCACTTGGCTCGTTCGTGACTCGGTAACAGCCATAATGTGGTGCCGCCATATATCACAAACTTCCTAGAAAGAAGAAAGAAAGAAGTTTTCTTTTTATACCTCTCACGGAGTGAGGGTATATTAACTTTGTCATGATGTTTATAACTCATAGAAAGAAGCACCTCCGAGCTCCGACCGAATAAACTATATATATCCTTTATCAGCATGATGAGACGAGTCGATTAACTCTCCGCCCGTCGCGCCATTTTTGTAACGCCGATCGTCGCGCGGGGTCATCAGAGACCCCAAAAATAAACAGCATCCAATTAGTGTTGTAACATGGAAAGGGATGCCATGTGGCATCGCTTTGGAACTAGCAGCGGTCATAAGAGCATCCTAGACATTATTCATGATGAGGTCAGGGAGACTCTAATGCCGGTAGAAGGCATGAGTAGACGTAGGGTAGTTGAAAGACTACACAAGACTCACATTGCAGATGGAAACATACATAATGAGTGTATGTACAATGACATCAGCATTTTTACTGATGGCTCTTTAATGGACGGTAAAGCGGGGGCGGGGGTTTACTCTGAAGAGCTAAACCTAGCATGTGCGCTTAGTCTAGGAGAGTATGTGTCCGTATACCAGGCAGAGATGCTTGGCTTGTTGCATGCGTTGGACCACTTGCTTGAAGGTCAGGTGCGGGGGAAGAAAATCCTTATTGCACTGGACAACCAATCGGTGATCAGACGCATGCAGCAGACGAACATAAACTCTAAACTGGTACTAGAGTGTGTCCGGAAGCTCAACACGTGTGTCTCAGAAAATGAGGTTACGCTGATGTGGGTAAAAGGACACATAGGTACAACAGGAAATGAGGCGGCGGATGCCCTAGCAAAACAGGGATCTGCGGCAACTTTCATTGGCCCAGAACCCAGAGTTGCTCTGGGGAACGGCATGATTGGAGCGAAGGTTGGGAAGTGGATGGACTCCATGCATCAACAAAGATGGCAGGAGCTAGTCACTTGCAAACAAGCTCGGAATGCAATGACCAGCCCTTTAGGCAGGGAAGCGAGAAAGGTACTTAGTTATAAACGGAGTACCCTAAGCTGGATAACTGCCTTGGTCACAGGGCATGGTAATTTTAAGGCTCATCTGGCCAAGATGAAAATCGGGGAAGATGACGTTTGCAGGCTATGCCTGGAGGAGGCCGAGACGGCAGCACATATTGTGTGCGAATGTCCAGCACTGGCTAGCACGAGGTTGAGGATCACAGGCAGGCACACGATAAGTGTAGAAGCCATGAGTGAACTCAGCTTCAAACAAATGCTAGCAATAACACGGGACTCAGTGATGAAGAAAGAGGTCGACAATTATCAGTCGACATCTGGAAGCCACTGATGACCGGGAGGGGGCGAAAAGGGACCCAAACGTTAGTGGTCTGCTTCGGCTATCCCCCAGAGTATATAATAATAAGTGTTGTAACCTACATTTTATGTATTATTTTAACGGATTATATTTAGGTGATAAGGTCGCATTGAAATAAGAAGAGATAATTCAAAGTTAGTTATTTAATCATACTATATAAACTTAACGAAAAAAAGCAACAATTTTCTCTATCTTTGGAAAATGTAAATTTTAATATTAACTTTTTTTTTTATAAAAACGAAACATTTGTTTTCAATCTTACAACTATTTAAAATCAACACATTTCAAATAGTTGTAAGATTGAAAGCAAATGTTTCGTTTTTATAAAAGAAAGTTAATATTGAAATTAACAATTTTCAAAGATAGAGAAAATTGTTGCTTTTTTTCGTTAAGTTTATATAGTATAAATAAATAATTAATTTTGAATTACCTCTTCTTATTTCAATGCGACCTTATCACCTAAATATAATCCGTTAAAATAATACATAAAATATTTATGGGCATTTTTTTAACCGAATGTGTGCATATGCTGGAATGGAATGAAAGGTTTCCTCGCGAAACAGTTACGCGAGGAAACTCGATAAATCTAAACACACCCTACTACTCGGAATGTTCTATCCCATCAATGTATCATACATGAATGTTGAATTGGTTCCCTATAAAAATATATCAATGTTAAAACCTGAAGATCAGTTGAAAACCTTAATTTTCCCATTTTTATACCCTAGACTTTTAGTATAGGGTATATTGTTTTTGTCACGACGAAAATATGTAACACCTTAAAGGAGGCTCCGGAGGTATGGCAATGCATATATATAGGTATAAATGATCAGGATCACCTCCTGATTCGATTTAGCCATGTCTGTCTGTCTGTCTGTCTGTCCGTCTGTCCGTCTGTCCGTCTGTCTGTCTGTCCGTTCGCACGATAACTTTCGATAGAATGAAGTTAGAGACTTGAAATTTTGGTCAAACGTTGGAAGTATAATCTACTTGGTTGATATTGAAAATGGGCATGATCAGGCCAAGAGAACGCCTACCTCCCCTAGAAATGTACAATAGTTAAATGTATTTATAACTCCCGATTAAACAAATATGAAAAGCTCTAGCCTTGGCAGATTGCTCGTGAGGATAATCTTTTACTTTCCTGAAAAAATAAAATCGATCAGTTGCAAACTAACGGCAATTTTCTTACAAAGAGCCCCGTACTACCCTACTTTTCGGTTTTTTTTGTCTATAACTCTTGAACCAATCGACGTAGACACCTGATTTTTGGCATGTAACCCTGGGGTGGAAAGCTGCTTAAGTTGTAGTAAGTTGGGCATAATCAGATCAAAGGAACGCCTACCTCCCCTACAAAATTTCAAAAAATTAAATATTCTTTTAATTACGATAACTTTCGATAGAATGACACTAGCAAATTGAAAATTTGGTGGAATGTTGTTAGTAAGATCTATTTGGTTGATATTGAAAATGGGAAAGATCCGACCCAAGCAACCCCTACCTCCTCTACAAATGCAACTTCAAATAAGCGATAACTTTTGACAGAATCAAGCCAGCGACTTGAAGTTTTGGTCAAATGTTTGAAGTGAGATGGAGTTAGTTGGTATTTAAGATGGGTTAGATCTGACCTAAGGAACTCCTACCTCCCCTACAAATGAAACTTTAAATAAGCGATAACTTTCGATAAAGTGAAGCTAGAGACTTGAAATTTTGTTCAAATGTTTGTAGCATGATCTTATTTGTTGGTGGCAATGATGAGCAAGATCCGATCCAAGAAACCCCTACCTCCCCTACAAGTGAAACTTCAAATAAGCAAAAACGTTCGATAGAATGAAGCGACTTGAAAAATTCAACAAATCTTTGTAGAATGGCTTAGTTAATTGATTTTGATAATGGTCAAGATTCTCCTGAATGATTGCCAACCTCCCCTATAAACTGGCTATATAGGAAACTCACTTTTAACGCATATGGTCGTTACCAATTGGCACTTTTGGTATCACCACTAGGTCTGTACAAGTCTAGGGTATATACGCTTCGGACTCCGGGCCAAAGCGAAGCTTCGGCCTGGTTGATTTTGAGAATGGTCAAGATCCTACTGAATGAGTGCCAACCTCCCCTATAAACTGGCCATATAGGAAACTCACTTTTAATGCATATGGTCGTTACCAATTGGTACTTTTGGTATCACCACTAGGTCTGTACAAGTCTAGGGTATACACGCTTCGAACTCCGGGCCTGGTTTTTTCTCGTCCTTTTCCTTCTCTTTTTATACCCTAGACTTTTAGTATAAGGTATATTGTTTTTGTCACGACGGAAATATGTAACACCTTAAAGGAGGCTCCGGAGGTATAGCAATGTATATATATAAATGATCAGGGTCACCTCCTGATTCGATTTAGCCATGTCAGTCAGTCAGTCTGTCTGTCTGTCCGTCTGTCTGTCCGTTCGCACAATAACTTTCGATAGGATGAAGCTAGAGCCTTGAAATTTTGGTCAGATGTTGGAAATATAATCTAGTTGGTTGGCATTGAAAATGGGTATGATCAGGCCAAGAGAACGCCTACCTCCCCTACATATGTAAAATATTTATAACTCCTGATTAAATAAACACGAAAAGTTCTAGCTCTGATAGATTGCTCGTGAGGGTAATCTTATACTCCCCTGGAAAAATAAAATCGATCAGTTGAAAACTAACGGTAAATTTCTTACAAAGAACCCCGTACTACCCTACTTTTCAGGTTTTTTGTCCATAACTCATGAGCCAATTGACGTAGACAGCTGAATTTTGCATGTAACCCTGAAGTGAGAAGCTGCTTGGGTTTTAGTAAGTTGGGCATAATCAGATCAAAGGAATGCCTACCTCCCCTGCAAAATTAAATATTACTTTAATTGCGATAACTTTCGATAGAATAACACTAGCGAGTTGAAAGTTTGGCAGAACGTTGGTAGTAAAACCTTGTTAGTTGGCGTTGAAAATGGGCAAGATCCGACCCAAAGAAGCCCTACCTCCCATGCAAATGAAACTTCAAATAAGCGATAACTTTTGATAGAATGAAGCCAGCGACTTAAAATTTTGGTCAAATGTTTGAAGTGAGATGGAGTTAGTTGGCATTAAAGATGGGTTAGATCCGACTTAAGGAACCCCTACCTCCCCTAGAAATGCAATTTTAAATAAGCGGTAACTTACGACAAATAAAGCTAGCGACATGAAATTTTGTTCAAATGTTTGTAGTAGGATCCAGTTGGCTAATGCTTAAAATCCGTTTAATCCGACCAATGAAACCCCTGCTTCCCCTACAAATGAAATTTCAAATAAGCAATATATTTCGATAGAATGAATCTACCGAAAATTTTGAAAAATATTTGTAGAATGGGTTAGTTAATTGATTTTGGGAATGGCCAAGATCCTCCTGAATATGTGCCAACCTCCCGTATAAACTGGCCATATAGGAAACTCACTTTTAATGCATATGGTCGTTGCCAATCGGTACTCGTGCTTTCGGTATCACCACTAGGTCTGTACAAGTCGAGGGTATATACGCTTTGGACTCCGAGGCTTCGCTTCGGCCTGGTTTTTCTTCTTTTCTTCTCTTTTTTTGCTTCTCTTTTTTTTTTGCCCGAGGGGTGGGGGGGGGGGGGGGGGGTGGGCAACGGCAGTGTTAAAGCCTGAAGATCAGTTGAAAACCTTAATTTTCTAATTTTTTTCCTTTTTTTCCTTTTTCTTCTTTCTTTTTCTTCTATTTTTTTTCTTCTCTTTTTTTTTCTTCTCTTTTTTTTTGCCCAAGGGGGGGGGGGGGCAATGTCCCCGTTGCCCCCCCCTAAATCCGCGCCTGATCTGAGTCCTGCTTCGTCTTCTCATCCACCAAACAATAATACTGACTAGCACTCCCCCAATCAAGAGCCCCACACCGGCACACCCGTGCGGAATATATTGCCGGAGGCTTTCCTTTGACCCCAACGATTCTTCTAACTCCGTTTTCATTGCCTGGATCTTCCCAGTATTCCATTCTGGAAGCTTTACTCCCAGTCGCCCAGGTTGGGAAAAATGGGGAGTTACTACCTCGTACTGCTGAGTCCAGTTCATTACCGCGCTTCGATTAAACTCTCGTATATTAAACGTAGTTATGTCCAGCGTGCAGTAAGATAAATCTACGAGAGTAACCGGGAACCGAAGCTCCAGCCGAGTGTTGTTGCAGTTTAGGGGAATTTTTTCCTCCTGTCCTTTGAATACTCAGCGGGCTAGAGCGCGCCATCATGCCGATACGGATGCACTTGGCCTTGTCTATAGGCAGGCCAGGGGCGAGTATCGTGCCATGATGGCAAAGTGCAAAGAGGATGACTGGAGGCGCTTCGTCAGCAGCTCTTCGAACGATCCATGGGGAAGCGTCTACAGAATATGTAGAGGCAAGAATGCCCGGAGTGAAGTGACCAGCATCATCACTGATGCTGGCACTACCCACACTTGGAGGGAGACAATGGTGGAACTCATGGACAGCTTCTTTCCTGCAGCTGAGCCAGTCGATATGGTGTGGGACCAGGCAGGAGACCAGGAAGAAATTCCTTCTCTTGCTCCTGGGGAGATCGATGCCAGCATTGCTAGACTCAGGTGCAGGAAGTCACCTGGTTCGGATGGGATGGCTGGCCAGATGTGTAAACATATCTGGCGAGCCGTCCCAGACTACATGAAGTGCCTCTTCGCCACTTGTCTCCAAACCCGTGTCTTCCCCAAGAATTGGAAGACCGCACGGATGGTGGTACTACTCCAGGGCCCTGACAAGATCCGGACGAGCCCCCAGTTCTACCGTGGCATCAGTCTCCTCCCAGTACTTGGCAAAGTACTGGAGAGGATACTGGTGGGTAGGTTGGAGGCTCATATCGGCGGTCGGATGTCCGACAGTCAGTTCGGCTTCCGTGCGGGTAGGTCTGTTGAGGATGCGCTTCTTTTCACCAGAAGAATGGTACTGGACAGCGGGGCGAAGCGCGTCCTTGGAATCTTTATAGATTTCAAGGGCGCCTTCGACAACCTGCTGTGGAGTGCTGTCTTGTGCAAGCTTGAGGCGGCTGGCTGTCCGGAAATCGCTCTGTGGAGGAGCTACTTTTCGGACAGAGAGTCCCTGGTAATGTGTGCATGGGATGTGGTGTGCAAGAGTGCTTCGCGTGGATGTCCTCAAGGCTCCATAGTAGGTCCATTTATATGGAACTACATGATGGATGACCTTTTTGGAAAGATTGAATGTGTTGTGCAAATGCTGCGCCTACGCTGACGACCTTCTCCTCATTGTTGAGGGGGAGACTCGTAGCGAGGTGGAGACCAAGGGCTCTCAACTTATGAACATCGTTCATGAGTGGGGAACCCAAGTGGGTGTGGAGATTTCGACTGCTAAGACAGTGACAATGTTGCTCAAGAGCAAATTGTCACGAAGTCATCTACCGGTTGTCCGTATGGGAGATGTTAGAATCAAGTGTGTGACGCAAGTCAGACACTTGGGGCTGACTTTCGGTGAGCGGTTGAACCTCTACCCCCACTTTGAATGAATGAAAGCTCGTCTGTTCACTGTAGTGGGTACGTTACGTCGAGTACTGCGGAAGGAATGGGGTATGGGTAGACGCGCGGTCCGTGTGATCTATAACTCCCTGTTTGTTGCGTGCGCAACATTCGGGGCGGGAGTTTTCATGGACTTTGCGTCATCTGTACGAGGTGCTCGACTACTGCGTGTCAGCGAGTCTTGCTGTATGCTTGTATACCGGTATATCGTACGGTCTCGACCGACGCCATGCAGGTATTGATGGGTGTGCCCCCTCTTGATCTCGAGGTTCTCCGTCGAGGGACTGCGTACTTCATCAGGAGGGGATTGCCGTTGCCGCCTAGCTCTTTGCTAGCGAGTGTGAATGTTTCTGGGAGATCGCAGTAGGACACTGTTTTGGGAGGCCAAACGATTAGACATAGTACTAAGGCTATTGTGGTCAGCACCCCACCTCGTGTCCTCGCACCGGCACGCGTTCTGGGTCTATTCTGAAGCTCCCGGTCTGAAGTGATTAGCTCTACGAACTGACCTTCCCTTCCTTCTTTCGCCAGTAGCGGAACAAGCTGATGTACTGCTCGGTGTACATTGTCCCGACTAGTTGTTTTGAGCTTCACCTGCCTGACAACCCCATTGGGATCGGAAAAAGTTTCGATTACACGCGCCCTTCTCCAATTTAGTGGACTATGGTCTTTTTCCTTAATTAGCACTAAATCTGCCTGGCTCAACTGGCGCCCAGGGTTCTTCCACTTGTACCGTTTCTGCAAGTGGCCTAACTACTCGTTTTCGAATTTCGTCCAGAATTGATTCTGCAACTCTTGAACCTGTAGCCATCGCTTCGTTACGGGCAAATCCTCTTTGAGCCCTTTGCCCATCATGGGTGTAAGAAGCCCGCGTTGGATCAGAAAATGAACTGGAGTTAGTACTTGTAATTCATCGCTATTGTCCGATAGTGGATACAAAGGCCTACTGTTGAGAATAGCCTCCCAAGAACAAACTGCGGTATGAAAATCCTCGTACGTCGGATTTGCCACGGAAGGCATCTTCTTCACATAACGTTTGAAACTGCCTACAGCGGCCTCAAACAATCCACCGAAGTGGCTAGCTTTAGGGGGGTTGTGGTGCCAGATAACGCGATTCTGTGCCATGTCATCACCGATATTGCGTGAAACCTGTTGCCATGCTTCCTTCAAGATTCTGGACGCCCCAATCAAATTCGTCCCATTGTCTGAACGAACTGTCCTTGGTTGCCCTCGACGACTCGTGAATCTCCGGAAGGCCGCAAGATATGCATTGGTACTGAGGTTAGAGCAAATCTCTAGGTGGAGGGCCTTGGTTGCCATACATACAAATATGACCACATAGACTTTGGTGAGTTTCGAATTCCGTAGGGAACCGCTCTTTATTTGAAACGGGCCGCATAGGTCTGTCCCAATGTTCTCGAACACCAAGGATGCTGATACTCTCTCGGCAGGTAGAGCCGCCATCCTCGGAACTACTGCCTCACCTTTCATTCGATGCATATCGTACACCCACGAGTCCATTTTCAGGGTTTTGTATAAAAACAAAACCCTTATGAAATCGGTCATGCGTCCGGCTGTCTGTCTGTCTGTCCATGAAATATCTCACGAACCGCTGAAGCTACATGCATGAAATTTGGTGGAAATATGTAGAAATACTATAATTCTCTGGAGAAAGCGATGCGTCGTAATAGGTCAACTTTAAGGGGGGGTCCCCATAGAGGGGAAATGAAGGTTGAAATTTTTTTCGTTTGGTATAGGCAAGTTGGGTATCGTATGAAAGGACCGTCGAGTACATTCCATTTTTGGAATTTTTTTCAAATTTGAAGAAAGGAGAAAAGAGGAAGAGGGGAAAATATGTAGTCCGAGTTTGCCCCCCCCCCCCTTGCATTTCGAGACCGTTATAGCTAGACATATGAAAATTTACAGAAGAGCGGCATTTCACTAGCATAGAAAACTAAAAATAATAGAATTTTTAAATCTCATCCAAAAAGGTTAATAATAGTACATTTCTATAGTTGCAGTTAGCACACCCCTGCACCCCTCAAGCACACCTAAGGTCAAAAATATTGATGGCTGATGATAACCAACATCATAGGCAATAATATCTCTAAGTTTCATTACAATGACATGATATTTAATAATAGTACATTGACTTAAAGTTATGCATTTTGATGCTATCCATACAAAAAATACACCTACCGGCCTCACGCATAGATATGCGTGTACTACTTGCATGTTGTTTTTCGTAGTGCGAATTGCAGTTATTTAATGAACCAACTTTGGAAGGGTGAAGATTGGTGATTGGTGATCCTAACAATAACTATTCACACAATTAATTTTTTTAGGGTTTTGTGTCTTAAATCTTACAAAATCGGTCAAATACCTGTCTGTCCGTCTGTTCATAGAATATCTTACGAACGGCTGAAGCTGCACACATAATTCGGCGAGAATGTGTAGAAATGCTATAATTTGCTGGAGATAGCGTTGTGTTGTAATTGGCTAACTTTAAGAGGGGGGGTCCACATAGAGGCGAAATTAAGGTCAATTTTTTTTTATCCCCTGGTATAGCCAAGTGGGGTGTCGTGAGAAAGGTAATGTTGAGTACATTCCATTTTTGGCATTTTCTTGAGATTTGTAGAAAGGGGAACAGTGAAGGAGGAAAAAATCATCATCATCATCGTGGCGCGACAGCACGACGTCGGTCCTTGGCCGCCTGAATCATTGTCCTCCAATTATCTCGGTCATGTGACCGCGTCCTCCAATTTTGGGAGCCCAGCAGCTGCGCGGCGTCCACACCTACTGAGCTCTCCCAACGAGATCTCGGTCGTCCTCGCAGTCTCGCTCCGTCAACTCGTTCTGCATTCATTACTCTCTTAGGCATGCGATCATCGTCCATTCTTTGTACATGCCCTGCCCATTGAAGTCGTTGTAGTTTGACGATTTTCGAGACTTGCAGCTCATCGTACATTTCATACAACTCATGGTTGTACCGGATGCGCCATCCATCTCGATCGCAAACAGCCCCGAAAATTCGCCGTAGAACCTTACGTTCGAAAGTGTCTAGCATGTTTTCGGAGGCTTGAGTTAGGGTCCATGCTTCGCAGCCATAGCATAGCACTGGTCGTATAATGGTTTTGTACACGCGGAGCTTCGTGTTTCTGTGCACATTAGTGATGTGTAACACAGTAACGAGTCGCTTTTTTTGAACGACTCATCAGGATGAGCGAAAGATTCGGCACAACGACATAGCCTTCGAGTCGTTCAATTTAAGAATGACTCACTGTAAAATTAATTCCCAAACTAGCCCATCGCATAAATATTAAATAAAAAAAAATACATATTACCCAACGCATAACCAATCCACGCTCATTTCTCAATACATATAATGTACTACAATACATTCATTCACTCACATCCCATCCCATTATCTATCTAAAAGCAAAACCACCATCATTGTGTATACTTCTAAATATATACGCAACAACCCATGCTGACTGCAAATGCAAACATATCAAAAATAATTTACTTACGTCGCGTCCCACCGCACAGCCAAGTTTCTCCAAATACAGAAAACAATCCCAACATTCTAAAACAAAAGTATTCGTCTTACGTATCATCATCTCAAGCTCAACTTTAGATGAAACCAAACAAAAACCCATAGCTTCCACTACAGCTACAGTGTAAAGCAGCGTTCTGACGGGGTCAATACATGACACCGTGGCACGCTTTCGATCTCATGCTTGTATCGAGCGTGGACTGGAAAGTGAACTGCTTTTGCCTTGGGTTGTGGACCGTTCACACGACCACTATTTAGTTTATCCCATAAATCATTCTGTTTCAAGCAATTACACCACTACTATACCCTAGTTTTAAATAAACTGTTTTGTGGCCATAACTTCTAAAATATAAGGAATTTCACATTTTTGACACCATTTTGACCCCCCTTTAGATCCCCCATCCGGGCTGAGGAGCATCCATCCCCACTATTTGGATGCTCCTCAGCCCTCTCCCTCCCTATCCCTCTCCCTTCTCTATGTAAAATTCGTTCAAAAAGAGCGATACAAAATCGTACCGCACAATAAGATTCGTTCAGAATGAGCGACACGTTCAAAAAGAGCGACACGTTCAAAAAGAGTCAAAAGAGTCAATTGACTCTTTTCGAACGAATCTTTTTGTGCGGTTCGATTTTGTATCGCTCTTTTTGAACGAATCTTTTTGTGCGGTTCGATTTTGTATCGCTCTTTTTGACCGAATCTTTTTGTGCGAGTTGATTTTGTATGCCCGCCCCAGATTGGCTACCCCGTTTTCATGGGAAATAGTGGTCCTATCGGGCTTGCTCGAACTAACGGGTATTGGGGGATCGTTAAGTCCGAATCTGGGGTCAAAAAAGAGAAAAGAAATTGGGGTCGCCCATCCTAGGCTGGCAGCCTCCTTTTCATGGGAAATAGTGGTCCGATCGGGCTGGCTCGAACTAAAGGGTATTGGGGGGTCGCTAAGTCCGAATCTGGGATCAAAAAAGAGAAAAACCAGGCCGAAGCTTCGCTTCGGCCCGGAGTCCGAAGCGTATATACCCTAGACTTGTACAGACCTAGTGGAGATACCAAAAGTACCAATTGGCAACGACCATATGCATTAAGAATGGGTCTCCTATATGGCCAGTTCATAGGAGAGGTTGGCACTCATTCATTAGGATCTTGACCATTCTCAAAATCAATTAACTAACTAACCCATTCTACAATATTTGTCGAATTTTTCAAGTCGATAGCTTCATTCTATCGGAAGGTATTGCTTATTTGAAGTTTCACTTGTAGAGGAGGTAAGGGTTCCTTAGGTCGGATCTTGCTCATCATTGCCACCAACCAATTAGATCACCCTACAACCATTTAAACAAAATTTCAAGTCTCTAACTTCACTCTATCGAAAGTTATCGCTTATTTAAAGTTTCATTTGTAGGGGAAGTAGGGGTTTCGTTGGTCGGATGTTAACCAGCTTTAATGCCAACTAACTCAATCTCACTTCGAACATTTGACCAAAATTTCAAGTCACTGGCTTCATTCCATCAAAAGTTATCGCTTATTTGAAGTTTCATATGTAGGGGAGGTTGGGGTTCTTTGGGTTGGATCTTGCCCATATTCAACACCAACTATGTAGGTCTTACTAGCAACATTCCACCAAATTTTTAACTCGGTAGTATCATTCTATCAAAAGTTATCGCTTATTTGAAGTTTCATTTGTAGGGGAGGTAGGGGTTGCTTGATTCGGATCTTACCCATTTTCAATACCAACCAAGTAGATCCTACTAGCAACATTTCGTCAAATTTTCAACTCGCTAGTGTCATTCTATCGAAAGTTATCGTAATTAAAGGAATATTGAATTTTTTTTTATATTTGTAGGGGAGGTAGGGGTTCCTTTGATCCGATTATGCCCAACTTACTAGAACTCAAGCATCTACTTACCCCAGGCTTACTTGACAAAAATCAGGCGTCTACGTCAATTGTTTCAAGAGTTATAGACAAAAAACCCGAAAAGTAGGGTAGTACGGGGCTCTTTGTAAGAAAATTACCGTTAGTTTTAAACTGATCGATTTTATTTTCCCAGGAGTTTATAAGATTACCCTCACGAGCAATCTACCAAAGCTAGAGCTTTTCATATTTATTTAGTCGGGAGTTACAGATACATTTAAGTATTTTACATATGTAGGGGAGGTAGGCGTTCTCTTGGCTTGATCACGCCCATTTTCAATACCATCCAACTAGATTACACTACCAACATTTGACCAAAATTTCAAGGCTCTAGCTTTATTCTATCGAAAGTTATCGTGCGAACGGACAGACAGACAGACAGACAGACAGACATGGCTTAATCGAATCAGGAGGTGACCCTGATCATTTATATATATACATTGCTATACCTCCGGAGCCTCCTTTAAGGTGTTACATATTTCCGTCGTGACAAAAACAATATACCCTATACTAAAAGTCTAGGGTATAAAAATTGGGGTCGCCCACCTTAGGCTGGCAGCCCCCTTTTCATGGGAAATAGTGGTCCGATCGGGCTGGCTCGAACTAAAGGGGATTTGGGGGTCGCTAAGTCCGAATCTGGGGTCAAAAAAGAGAAAAAAATTTGGGGTCGCCCATTCCAGGGTGGCAGCCCCCTTTTCATGGGAAATAGTGGTCCGACCGGGCTGGCTCGAACTAAAGGGCATTGGGGGGTCGCCAACTCCGAATATTGGGGTTGCCCATCTACGACTTTTATTGAATATGTTATTAACCAAGTTTCAGACTCTTTGCATGACTCTTTTTGACCGACTCTTTTTGAACGTCTCATTGGAAAAAGTCAGAGCTTATGTGCTGGCACAGTGAAAAGAGTCATTATGCCCATCACTAGTGCACATGCTTCGATTTCATTATGGGGAGAACAGAGAAAAAAGTCTTATTAGCTATACTGTATCCGTCGCTTGATTTCGTCAATTTCGTTGGCGTCCCTTGACAAGTTGCAACCCAGGTAAATGAAGCTGTTCACGAACTCGATGTTGAGGTCCCCCACATTGATGCTTGGTTGTGCAGGTGTCCTTGTCACCGATTGCATCATTATTTTAGTTTTACCCTCGTTAATACGTAGTCCAACTTCCTTTGCAGGGGTATCGAGCGTATGCAGAAGTTCTTCTGCGTCAGCCAATCTTCGGGACATGATGTTGATGTCGTCGGCGTACGCTGCTAATTGTATCGACTTGATGAGTAGCGTCTTGCTGTTGTCCATATTCATGGCCCGAATAACGTATTCCAGTGCTAGGTTGAAGAGCGTCGGTGCCAGTCCATCGCCCTGTTTCAAACCAGTGCGTGTTTCAAATAGATCAGTAAGTCTATTCTGGATCCTGACTTGTGAGACGGAGTTGGTCATCGTCATCTTTGTCAGTTGCACTAATTTTGCCGGTATACCAAATTGCAGCATGATGTTGTACAGTACTCCACGATCGATACTGTCGTATGCCTGCTTGAAGTCGACAAAGATTTGGTATACGTTTACGTTGTATTCCCAGCACCTCTGGAGTATCAGTTTGACTGAGAAGAGCTGATCGGTTGTTGAGCGCCCAGGTCTGAAACCGCTCTGATATTCGCCAATGACTCGTTCTGCGTACGGTTTTATTCTATTTTCCAGAATTTTCGTCAAAATTTTATAGGACGTACAAACTAGTGAGATGCCCCTGTAATTCTCACACCGCAGTTTATCTCCCTTTTTATGAATTGGACAGATGATGCTTCTGCGCCAATCGTCTGGGATCTCCTCGTTCTCCCATACTCGCAGGAGTAATTGATGTATGGCATCAACTAGACTCGTTCCACCGAATTTTAGCAGTTCAGCTGGAATCTCGTCAGCGCCCGGTGCTTTATTTCGTTTTAGTGACCGCAAGGCAAGATCAACTTCCTCTACTGTCGGGGGTTGAATGGGTGGGCCTAGATCAACAATATCGTCGAGAGCTTCTTGTGTGGGGATGTTAGATGGTCGGTTTAGAAGCTCTTCAAAATAAGAGGCCCATCGTTTGTTAATACCATCGGTGTCGCTGATGATGTTTCCATCCTTGTCCTTACAAAGGCTAGTCCTGGGTTGGTAGCCGTTCTTAATTGTATTTACTATTTAGTTTGTACGCTTGCCTGGTGTTCCTATTAGCTAAGTTTTCGTTTATGTTCAGCAACTGCTCGTCAAAGTATTTACGTTTCTTACGTCTAATTATTCTATTCGATATTCGCCGTAGCTCGTCATATTTTTCTCTTCTGGCTCTGGCTCCTCGTTGAATCCATTGTCTGTAGGCCTCGTTTTTCGCGTCAAGTGAATTTTTGCATTCTTCGTCGAACCAGTCATTTCGCGCTCGCCGGGCTTTATATCCCACGACCTTCTCTGCGACATCCTTGATGGTACCCTTGAGTTCTTCCCAGAACCCATGGACGCCTGTGTTGCTGATGTTGTGTAGCATAGGTGATAGTTTTTCCTCAAGGGCCGTAGTATACGCCACCGCTGTAGCATCACTCAAAAGCTTATCAACCGCAAAGATTTTGGGAGGGCTGATTCTTGATTGGTGCACTGAGGAAATTCTACATCTGTAGGTCGTCTTCACCAAGTAATGATCTGAGTCGCAGTTTGCTCCTCGATAGGAGCGGACATCCATGACACTAGACGCCCATCTCCTGCAAATGAGGACGTGGTCAATTTGGTTGACGGTATGTGCGTCTGGAGACTTCCAGGTCTGCTTGTGAATGCGTCGATGCGGGAAACACGTAGAGCTTACGACTAGATTCCTGCTGCAGGCAAAGTCGATAAGTCGCTGGCCGTTATCGTTACATTCTTCATGGAGGCTGTGGCCTCCAGTGGTCCCCCGGTGCCAACTTTCATTTCCGACTTTCGCGTTAAAGTCGCCCAGCAGCAATTTGACGTCGTTTGTTGGAAGTGAGTCGAAGAGAGTTTCAAGGCGGGCGTAGAACTCGTCTTTTACTGCGTCTTCTTTAACTTCAGTGGCCTTCTCGGCCCCCGGTTTGTTCTGGGAGCGTACATTCCAGGATCCGAAAGAATAATCCTTTAGTCGTTTGCGTGGTCGTCGTTGTTGATCCGTCCAATCCGAGGCTTTTGTTCCAGGTTTCTTGTCATGTAGTGGTTTTTGCGCCCACACGGAGGACTATGGAAAAGGTCTTTGCCCCCCCCCCCCCTATAAAAAAATATTAGACCGTAATTTGTCCCAGCCGCCCTGAATTTCGAAGCCGTTACACAAGTTTGCAATTTGCAATGTCGTCTTATGGTTAAGCATCTCGAAGAGTAGGACAGTTTATCTTGTATACATACATATCTATCTACAGCTTCCCGTATTAAAACTATTACTTTGAGAGATGACAGATGCAGTCTTTTTGTGAATTGGCATGTAAGATACTATATCATGGGTAAAACATTTAATTATGGTGTTTTTATTCAGCTGAGTGGTACCAAGAAGAGCAGGGAGCCAATATTTAGATACCAAAATAAGCGCGTGCTACAAAACGCTCGAATTGCGGGCGTAGCCCTCTATATTCCGGTTTCATTTTACTCGTTGTTGTAAAGCAGGAATAAAAAATCTTTCTCGTATTAGTGTCATAGTTAACCCGGGACCGCAATGGTCATTACTCTCATGGACCTGTCTAATCACTAAATCCGTTAAGTGGGACAATGGGATGTTTTGGTCATACGGAATAAAAGCGTTGTCCAATCTTCCTCTCACCCGAAGAGGCCACTATCTTCTTCAATAAATGGGTCAAGAGTACTCAACCAATGCTGTTTCTCTACTGTATGCCCCTGTCTCAATCTCGTCATCTGTTTGTCAAAGAACTGTAGCTGCTAGCACCTGATTACCGCAACGTCAGATTGTTGCAACTCCAGAACTGTCAACGGGCCCGGGCTCTTATTCCTCCATCTCAAACATCTGGCTATCGTGTTCACCAATCGATGGACCGATGAGAATCGTGAAATAAAATCCACGGAGACCACTGACTCTGGCTGATCTATAGCCACATGGCTGATTGTAATCTCAGCTATTGCTGACGGAGTCCTTGGTAATTCTCCTCTTAGGAATGGTGGACCCGCAAACCATAGTTCGTGACCCACAAACGTGGATTCAATTTCGATCTTACATGATGAATATCGGAGGGAGAGAGACTTTGCGTATAGCCGTGACCCTACGCTTCACGGCCTTGTTCTCAGTATCTTTCTGGGACCGTATCCAAGAGAGAGCTACCTCCGAGTCGGTGTACGCTACGAATTTTATTGGGATATCTTCTATACTTCCATCAACAGAACCACGCCTTCTAGTTCCAACTTAGGGGTAGTACAATCTTCCGAATTTCTTGGGCTTCCTCCACACTTGTCGCACCATGTAACAGATCATCCATGTAAAACGCGGTTTTTATTACCTTTTTAGTCTCTTCATCGGGGGCGTTGTCCTCAGCCACTTGATGAAGAGTTCTAATCGCCTGCCACGGTGAACAATCTAAACCATAAGTGATAGTTTTAAGGAAATATTCCTTAATAGGCTCCTCGGGGCAGCTTCTTATTCTGATCCTCTGGTTTCAGCAGAATTTGACGGTACATTTTAATAATATCGCTAGAGAAGACATACTCGAATTTACGAATGCGAGTGATAAGGTCGAAAATGTGGTTTTGCAGTTGTAATAATGGGTACCGGAGGACGAGGGTTGGTATGGTCGTGAAGGCCTATCGGACACCAAGTGTCAAAGAACCACTCTCCGAGGACCACCTGTGATGTGCGCTGGCAGACCAGCTCAGCTGTCGGGAGTAGCGGGGTGGGATATACACGGCAGTCACCGGCCTCCTCCATTATCAAAAAAAAAAGATATCGCACGTCTGCCCGTTACGCAAAGAGAAAAAAAAAAACGCAAAATAACCTACCAATAGAACAAGATACGAAAAGAGAAACCTAATGGTGACGACGAACGTCAAACTACAAACAGGCACAGGGCCGAAGATATACCAAAGACGGGAATACCGTTCAATCAGGACAGATTCTTCACCTCCACAAGCCAGGTGAGCCTTGAGGTCTTAATCGGCTCTGTATGGGCCCCAGATGTTGTGGGCCCGGCGCGGCCTTGCCCTCCCAGCCATGGGTTTCGGGCGCCAATGTTCTTAGAAACCCCCTAGTTAAATACGCAAGTTAGACGTAGAGAAAGAAGAGGAAGGCTTTATGTCCACATATCGAAAATAGTTCTTCTTGAACTTAGTGCTCGCTAAAAAAGGAGCCAACGAAACTCATTTAATTCTCCTCATTCAGAGAAGTATCATTCACAACCAAAAATTACTTTTGTCCTATCGCAATTTAATTCATGTGTGCGAGGGACTGGGTAATCATAATAAAGCAATACAAAGAAGGAGATGTTTGATCCATATTAAAGCGCAAGACAATCAGCCCAGATTCAAACCCATAATTCATAAAAAAAACATAGTCCAGTCGTAATGTCTGTCATTAAGTACTGGCTGTCCTGTACGCGTTGGTCAGCAGGTTCTTGCTATGCAGTCCGCTGTCCGTTAAAGCCCATCATCGCCGCATGCCACTGGACTTGGCCTGACTAAGTGGGCGGGACTTAGCCAGTTTGCCAAAGAGGGGATCAGTATATTGTAGTCCGGGTGGTAAGCCGCTTCACTAGCGTTGATCTGCATGCTGGTGGGACGCCCAGTCCGTCCGTATGGCCATCCGAAGGTGCCACTAGTCCGGGTGTCACCTGCCGCGTACAAATCGCCAAGAGCGAGATGTCGGTCCCAGGTCCGTTGGTCTGGCGTCCTGAGGTCAAGTCTGTCCGCGTCAGGTTCTCCATATTGCAGCTTTGGGATCTCTCTCTCTCTCACTTCTCCTTTATATATATAGGTATGTCTAATGGTTGTTATCAGGACATTTTGGAGGGTGTATATTTTCATCTTGAAATTCATTCTGGAGATCACCCGGAATCAAATTCCGTCGAGATCTTATCTTTAATTGTATTCTAGACGAACGTACAGTGAAAGTTGTACGTAACGGTAGTTGTCAGGACTTTTCGGATGTAACGGTAGTTGTCAGGGCTTTTCGGCCGTAACGGTAGTTGTCAGGACTTTTCCGTTAATGGCATATTTATCAGGATATACATACTTTAAAAGTAATACATAAAGGTAGTTGTCAGGACTTTATTCTGTTTAATGGTATTTGTCAAGACCTCGGGAATGTGTTGACAGTATAGTAAAGTTGTCGTTCGGTTGTTGTCAGGACGTTTTTTTATAGCCTAGACTTATAGTATAGGGTATATTGTTTTTGTCACGACGAAAATATGTAACACCTTAAAGGAGGCTCCGGAGGTATAGCAATGTATATATATAAATGATCGGGGTCACCTCCTGATTCGATTTAGCCATGTCTGTCTGTCCGTCTGTCTGTCTGTCTGTCTGTCTGTCTGTCCGTCTGTCTGTCCGTTCGCACGATAACTTTCGATAAAATGAAGCTAGAGCCTTGAAATTTTGGTTAGATGTTGGAACTAGATCACACTTCCAACATCTAACATCTTTATTGGATGGTATTGAAAATGGGCATGATCAAGCCAAGAGAACGCCTACCTCCCCTACATATGTAAAATATATAAATGTATCTATAACTCCCGATTAAAGAAACATAAAAAACTCTAGCTTTGGTAGATTACTCATGAGGGTAATCTCATACTGTCCTGGGAAAATAAAACTAATAAGTTGAAAACTAACGGTAATTTTCTTACAAAGAACCCCGTACTACCCTACTTTTCAGGTTTTTTGTCTATAACTCCTGAACCAATTGACGTAGACACCTGATTTTTGGCGTGTAACCTTGAAGTGAGAAGCTGCTTAAGATTATGTAGGTTGGGCGTAATCAGATCAAAGGAACGCCTACCTCCCCTACAAATTTCCAAAAATTAAATATTCCTTTAATTACGATAACTTTCGAAAAAATGATACTAGCAAGTTGAAAATTTGTTAGAATGTTGCTAATAAAACCTACTTTGTTAATATTGAAAATGGGCAAGATCCGACTGAAAGAACCCCCACCTCCCCTACAAATGAAACTTCAAATAAGCGATAACTTTTGATAGAATGAAGCCAGCAACTTGAAATTTTGGTCTAATGTTGAAAGTGAGATTGAGTTAGTTGGCATTAAAGATGGGTAAGATCCTGTTGAAATAATAAAACATAACATATTGTGAACCCACCCCGACTGCCTGCCAAATGTCAACTCCAGGTGTCCGGTTTATTTCACTTCGTGTCAATAAATTGTAGGATAAAGACGTGTCCGCCTTTTTTCATTATCTTAAAACATCGATTCGGCCTCAACAGGTTATGGGCCCAGAGGAGTGATTTTTAATTCAGCTTAATAAAGATTATCGTTTCGAAAGAATGTAAGTATAATCACGCATTTGTTGCAACAGTAGTGAAACAGTGAATTAATCATGTCCAATACCGATAGAAACTACATTGAAAAGCTCAAAGGAAGTGATAATTATCACACGTGGAGCTTCGCGATGAAGAACGTTCTAGAGTTTAGTGGACTCGACGGGTGCATCGGTGAAATAGTTAAGGAAACAGATAATGCAAAGCTAAAAAAGGCAAAGGCACAAATCGTGTTGAGTATCGACGAATCCTTATATGTTCATATTCAGAACGACGATTCTGCTGCAAAAATGTGGCAAACGTTAAAAACGCTATTCGATGATCATGGGCTGTCGCGGAAAATTGGTCTGCTGAGAAAGTTGACCGGCGTAAGATTGCACGAATGTGCCTCCATGGACGAATACATAAGCATTATAACGACGACATCCAATAAATTAACTGGAATCGGTTTCCCCATATCCGACGAATGGCTTGGAGCTATCATGTTGGCTGGATTGGGTGATGAGTACAAACCTCTCATAATGGGATTGGAAAGTAGCGGAATTACCATCACCGGCAATAACGTCAAAATGAAGCTGCTCGATGTGGATTATGTAAAGAGAAGTGAGACGGCATTTTATGGGGCAAAGTCAAAATTAGGACACAAAAATGCTAAAAAAGGTTTCAAATGCTATTCGTGTGGAAAGAAAGGGCATAAAAGCGCGGAGTGTCGGTCACCAAAACGCGACAAAAACCAGAAAAATGAAGCTAAATTCGCTAATGCGTTTAGTGCGGTAAAATCGAATGATCCCGAAAAGCAAAAACCAAATTGGTATATTGACAGTGGTGCGTCGTGTCATATGGCTTCGAACAAAGACATTCTTAATAATTTCAAAACAAATTCGGTATCTGAAATAATAACAGCGAACAATCAAAAATTGAAAGTGTTTGGTTCGGGTTCCGCAACTATCAGAGTGAACGGCAATGATATTAAAGTCAATGATGTGCTGCATGTGCCAAATCTATCAGCAAATTTACTATCGGTTGCTCGGATGGTCGAAGCCGGCAATAAAGTGTTGTTTACGTCTGATGGATGTAGTGTTTACAACGGACAAAATGATTTGTTGATGCAGGTTAAGCCGCATAATGGAATTTACCAATTAGAAAAACAATCATATCAGTGCAACTTTGTAAGTGGTGGTGATGATGACTTGATGACATGGCATAGACGGCTTGGACATTTAAATTACGCGGACATGTGTACATTAAAGAAAACTGTTAATGGGATCTCGTTCGGCGGCGATAAAAACAAACTGGCTAAATGTGTCCCTTGTTTACTCGGCAAACAATCGCGAAAACCATTCAAGAGTCATGGTGTTGAAATTAAATCGACCAGTGTGCTAGAACTAATTCATACAGACGTGTGTGGCCCCATGGAAAATGTGTCGATCGGTGGAGCGAAATACTTTATTACATTTATCGATGATTTCTCTCGTAAAGTTTTCGTTTACTTCCTAAAACAAAAGTCGGATGTACTGGAAGCGTTTAAAACATTTAAAAACATGGTTGAAACACAGACAGAGAAGAAAATCAAAGTATTACGTTCGGACAACGGAGCTGAATATTGTTCTAATGAGTTCCAGGCAATATGCCAGAAAGCAGGCATCATACATCAAACATCGTGTACATATACACCGGAGCAAAATGGCGTTTCAGAACGCATGAATCGGACGCTTGTTGAGCGTGCGAAATGCATGTTATTCGATGCAGATCTCGGCAAACAATATTGGGCCGAGGCGATAAATATGGCGGCTCACATCATAAATCGCTCAATTAATAGAACACTCGTAAAAAAAACGCCGGAGGAAGTTTGGACAGGTTCGAAAATTGATTTGAATGGATTGCAAATCTTTGGCTGCCCTGTGATGGTTCACATCCCCAAACAAAATCGTCGAAAATGGGACGCAAAGTCAAAAGCAATGCTATTTGTCGGTTATAGCGAAACACAAAAAGGATATAGATGTATCGAACCAAAGACAAAGACCGTGATCGTTAGCAGAGACGTCGAGTTTTTGGAACCCAAAAGGGCTAACATCAGTGATTTTGTATTTATCGATCTTGAGGAGAAAAGTGCTTCAGTTAGGGATGTAGACGAGTCACCTTCCATTAAAAGATCACCAACAGATGATGAGAAAGTTAGTGGATCTCAACACGACAGCGATACAAGTGATGTATTTGACACTCCTGATGACGACTACGAGCCCAGCATAAATGTCACTGTTCCGGAGGAAGCGATTAGACATTCTGAGCGTTTGCGTTCGAAACGTATCCTGACCAACATTGCGAAATATTCAACTATTGATTCTTCATCAAGTGACCCAACGACAGTTGTAGAAGTCATGGAACGAGATGACCGTGAAGGATGGAAGACGGCGATGAATAATGAATTAAAATCGTTGAAGGCAAATGATACTTGGACGTTGGTCGAATTACCGCCAGGTAAGAGAACACTGAAAACAAAGTGGGTATTTAAGACTAAATATGGCGACGATGGACAAAGGATTCATCACAAGGCGAGGCTGGTAGCAAAGGGGTGCTCCCAGAGGTACGGGATTGATTATACCGAAACGTTTTCCCCGGTGGTACGGTATACTTCCCTTCGTTGTCTCATTGCATTAGCTGCGAAATGGAGGATGCAAATTGATCAAATGGACGCGGTCACAGCGTTTTGCAAGGCGACTTACAAGAAGAAATCTATATCGAACAACCAGAAGGATTCAGAGATGGAACAAATCGTGTTTGTCGCTTAAACAAGGCCATGTACGGGCTCAAGCAAAGCGGTAGGCAGTGGAATAAGCAACTCGATGCCAAGTTAAAATCATTTGGATTACTGAAATCGAAAGTGGACCCTTGCGTTTATTATACGAAGGACGCGAGTCTGATGGTCGCGATTTACGTGGACGATTTCTTAATCTTTTGGCGGGACGAGAAAATTCGCGATAATTTGAAGTTAGCACTCAGCAAAACATTTCACATGAAAGATTTGGGAACAGCGAAAAATTGCGTTGGCCTCAACATTACGTTTCGTGACGACGGTATCGCAATTGATCAATCAGCTTACACGAAGAGTATACTAGTTCGTTTTGGAATGGAGGATTGCAAGCCGCAATCCACACCCAGTGACCCGAACCAGAAGCTATCGATTGAAATGGCTAGCGACAAGGAAGCAATGGCAGATATTCCATACCAAGAAGCAGTTGGAAGTTTGCTGTACTTAGTCCAAGGTTCGAGACCCGATATTGCGTTCGCAGTAAATGATGTCAGTCGCTTCAATGCAAACTTCGGAAAAGCACATTGGACAGCTGTAAAACGGATATTTAGGTACTTGAAATCCACCATTGATTATCGAATTCTATATAGTTATACAGGTGATGCAGTACTACAAGGGTTCAGTGATGCCGACTGGGCTTCGGATATTGACAAGAGGCGATCATGTACGGGCTTCGTATTTACATTGGCAGATGGAGCTTTATCCTGGGGTAGCAAACGACAGCCGACAGTAGCTTTGTCAAGTACGGAGGCTGAGTACATGGCGTTGTCAGCAGCTACGCAAGAAGCCATTTGGTTATGGCAATTTCATCAGCAGTTTGAACCAGACATTGGAACCATAGTCTTACGATGCGACAACCAAAATGCTATATCAATAGCCAATGAGGATAGTTTCAGCGCCAGGACGAAGCATATTGATGTCCGCCATCACTACATACGCGACAAAATACAAGATAACACTATCGCAGTTGAGTTTATTCCTACGAATGAAAATGTCGCCGACGGATTAACGAAGGCTGTATCGGCAGCGAAGCAACAATTTTGCTCCCTTTATATGGGATTAACCAAAATAAAGTAAAATTTAATTTTGTAATTTTGAAGTAACTTTAACAATCTCTATGAAATTTCTTTATTTTTGAATTACGTTGTCAATGGTTAATATGTTTCTATTATGTAGTTTTGAATTATATTTGATAAAAAAAAAAAAAATATCAAAAAAGTTAGGGTGTCGAAATAATAAAACATAACATATTGTGAACCCACCCCGACTGCCTGCCAAATGTCAACTCCAGGTGTCCGGTTTACTTCACTTCGTGTCAATAAATTGTAGGATAAAGACGTGTCCGCCTTTTTTCATTATCTTAAAACATCGATTCGGCCTCAACAGATCCGACCTAAGGAACCCCTACCTCCCCTAGAAATGAAACTTAAGATAAGCGATAACTTACCACAAAATAAAGCTAGCGACTTGAAATTTTGGTCAAATGTTTGTAGTATGATCCAGTCGACTAATATTGAAAATACGTAAAATCCGACCATCGAAACCCCTACTTCCCCTACAAAATAAACTTCAAATAAGCGATAACTTTCGATAGAATGAAGCTAGAGACTTGAAATTTTGTTTAAATGTTTGTAGGGGGATCTAATTGGTTGATGGAAATGCTGGGCAAGATCCGACTGAAGGAACCCCTACCTCCCCTACAAGTGAAACTTTAAATAAGCGTTAATTTTCGATAGAATGAAGCTAGCGACATGAAAAATTGGATAAATATTTGTAGAATGGGTTAGTTAATTCATTTTGAGAATGGTCAAGATCCCACTGAATGAGTGCCAACCTCCCCTATGAACTGGCCATATAAGAGACCCACTTTTAATGCATATGGTCGTTGCCAATTGGGACTTTTGGTATCACTACTAGGTCTGTACAAGTCTAGGGTATATACGCTTCGGCCTGGTTATGTATTGTATTTTGTCGGGACACATGGTTAAAAAAAAAAGAAAAATGAAACCGGAATATAGAGGGCTACGCCCGCAATTCGAGGGTTTTGTAGCAAGCGCTTATTTTGGCATGTAAATACTGGCTCCCTGTTCTTCTTGGTACCCCTCAGCTGAATAAAAACACTATAATTAAATGTTTTACCCATGATATAGTATCTTACATGCCAATTCACAAAAAGACTGCATCTGTCACCTCTCAAAGTAATAGTTTTAATACGAGAAGCTGTAGATAGATATGTATGTATACGAGATAAACTGTCCCACTCTTCGAGATGCTTAACCATTCATATTAAGACGACATTGCAAATTGCAAACTTGTGTAACGGCTTCGAAATTCAGGGCGGCTGGGACAAATTACAGTCTAATATTTTTTCCTCCTCCACTGTTCCCCTTTCTACAAATCTCAAGAAAATGCCAAAAATGGAATGTACTCAACATTACCTTTCTCACGACACCCCACTTGGCTATACCAGTGGATAAAAATTTTTTCCTTAATTTAGCCTCTATGTGGACCCCCCCCCCCCCTAAGCTTGAGGGGTGCAGGGGTGTGCTAACTGCAACTATAGAAATGTACTATTATTAACCTTTTTGGATGAGATTTAAAAATTATATTATTTTCGGTTTTCTATGCTAGTGAAATGCCGCTTTTCTGTAAATTTTCATATGTCTAGCTATAACGGTCTCGAAATGCAAGGGGGGGGGGGACAAACTCGGACCACATATTTTCCCCTCTCCCTCTTTTCCCCTTTCTTCAAATTTGAAAAAAATTCCAGAAATGGAATGTACTCAACGGTACCTTTCTTATGATACCCCACTTGCCTATACCAAACGAAAAAAAAATTTCGACCTTCATTTCCCCTCTATGGCGACCCCCTCTTAAAGTTGACCTATTACGACGCATCGCTTTCTCCAGAGAATTATAGTATTTCTACATATTTCCACCAAATTTCATGCATGCAGCTTCAGCGGTTCGTGAGATATTTCATGGACAGACGGACAGACAGACGGACAGACGGACGCATGACCGATTTCATAAGGGTTTTGTTTTTATACAAAACCCTAAAAAAAGAGAAGTCCAAAGTAGAACCGAATCCGAGACCACCGTGTAGAAGTCGCATGTACCAACCGATCAGCCACCAAGCTTTTCTAACCAGGTTGTTCACATTACGTAATACGAGGGTTGCCTATTATTTTATATTTCGGGATTAGAGAACAAAAACAAATATTAATCATTGAAAATCGCTTTATTGTTTTTCAGAATATTCCCCATGAAGATCTAATACACTTTTGCATGCGTTTGAACCAATTGTCAAAGCACTTTTGCCACTCTGATTGAGGTGTCTCCAAAACATGCATTCTGAACGCAGCAACCGCTTCTTCAAGTGTTGAAAAACGTTGACCTCTCAGTTTGTTTTTTACGTACGGGAATAAAAAGAAGTCATTCGGTGCCAAGTCAGGACTATACGGCGGATGACCCATCAAATCTATGTTTTGAGTGCTCAAAAATGCAGTTGTTTGAGCTGATGTGTGAGAGCTCGCATTGTCGTGGTGAAGAGTGATTCGTCTTCGGCGGTTGGTTTTCCTGATTTCTTGGAAGACAACTGGCAAACAAATGGTTGTGTACGGATACCACTCAGAATTGACTGTTCTGGGTTGTTCTAGTGGTACGGTTGCGACATGTCCAGTTTTTCCGAAAAAACAGGCGACGATTTGCTTGGAAGTGCTTCGTGTGCGAACAACTTTTGTTGGATTTGGCTCATCTTGAAACACCCATACAGTCGACTGCTGTTTACTTTCGGGCTCATACGCGTAAATCCACGATTCATCACCTGTCACGATGTCATAGACGTGTTTCGAAGCACCGCGATCGTATTTTTTGAGCATTTCTTTCGACCAATCGACACGAGCCTTTTTTTGAGCGATTGACAAATTGTGTGAGATCCAACGCGAACAAATTTTTTTGACAGTCAAATGTTCATGCAATATTGAATGTATGCTGGTCCCACTAATGCCTAAGATTGTCTCAATCTCACGATAGGTCACATGACGATCTTGCAATATCAGTTCGCGCACAGCATCAATGGTTTCCGGAAAAACAACTGATTTTGGACGACCTTCACGAAATTCGTCTTGTAGTGAACTACGACCTCGATTGAATTCACCATACCATCGATAAACACTGGTCCTTGATGGAGCTTCATCGCCAAAAATTGAATTCAGTTCATCCATGCACTGTTGCTGAGTTAATCCACGTCGAAAGTTATAAAAAATAATCGCACGAAAATGTTCACGATTGAATTCCATTATTTGGCCGAGATTAATCTTTTAAGTTACTGTAAAAAACACAAATAGCGCTCGTATGTCAAAACGTTCTGAGTACGTATAACCTCAAAAATGTCAAACTTTACGATAGAGCTGTCAGTTGCCAGATTGCAACACTAAGGTTGTCCAATCCCGAAATATAAAAGGCAACCTCCGTATATAGGCTCGCTCCACATTCACTCTTAATGTGTGTGTTGTGTGTTTTCCGACTAGATACATATTTCCTCATCCTCACATAACCAAATATGTATGTAATCAAAATGTTGTTATGTTTTAGAGCCTTAAAGCGCCTTTAGTTATGTCGATGTTAAATGTGGGGCACCGAAATAAGCCATAGCGAAATAAGGCATACGAAATAATACATATAGATTGAATTGAATTGAATGTCCAGAGCGATCGAAGCGAGCGTTCACGTTTGTGCGATACTGAGCGTTGTGATCCCTCTTAAGTGCGAAGTGAGCGCAGCGAGCGGAGCCCACACATGGGACTATTGTACCCAGAGCGAGCGAAGCGAGCGTTCATGTTTGTGCGTTACTGACGGTTCCGATCCCTTAAGCGCGGAGCGAGCGTAGCGAGCGGAGCCCAGACAAGGGACTGTTGTACCCAGAGCGAGCGAAGCGAGCGTTCATGTTTGTGCGATACTGAGGGTTCCGATCCCTTAAGCGCAGAGCGAGCGTAGCAAGCGAAGCCCACACAAGCGACTGTTAATTCACAACCCGCAGTATCGCACAAATGTGCATGGATTATTTCGGTTTGGAACGAGCTGGGCTAGCTCACCTCCTAGGGCGTTGCGAACCCCCGCATGTAGCCCTAGGTCGCCCGTTTCACTCTTTGTACATGTACCTGCAGCCGTTTCGTCCTAACATATCTGCATCCATTATTTTTTTTTAGGCTATGCACAATTTCGAACCGAAATAAGGTATGCGATGGAAAGCGAGAATAGCCATATACATACTTACCTTCATTTTAAACGAAATTAAGCATTGAGTGTGAAACCGAAAGAATCCATGCATAGCTACTTTCGGCTCCAACCGAAATTATCCATTAATGCCTTATTTTCAAATGGCTTATTTTATGGTGCCATTAAGAAGTTAAGGCAAGTGGTGCTCACTTAGGCGAAATACACACTAGCAGCAACGACTCTCGACGACTGCTAAAATCTTACCTGCGGACCGATTCGGTCGTGTCAGAATGTGAATCCGCTCATTTGATGCTATGTATCTCGACTGATGTCGGAATTTCATTGCCGGCAGCAGCAATTGTAGCGGCATCGGCTGCGTTTTGGCTATGCTGCTTTCTTTGCCTCATTGAAAGCAGCGACTATGGCGGCATCAAACCTCGCTTAGTGCCGGTGCACATGGACGTCCAAATCACGCCTGACGCCGCGTCACTTTCAATCGGATAGGAAGAAATACATTACGAGCAATGAAGCGATGCACATGGCCGCAGATAACTATCCGACAGCTATCTTCGGCATTTTGCCGCCGCGATAGCTTCCTGGGATGACGCTGATTTCTGCTCCTATCTGCGTCACTTCACGCGTCCGCATATCAATTTTTGATAAGCCGGCCCAATTACAATACATTCGAACCCGGAACACGGATACGGTCACAATGTCTGATTTGTATGATGTTTCTTAAACCATTCGCTTGAGGATCACTTTTAAGTGCCAATTAATTAATTGTTAATCGTGACTACTACAATTAACAATTAATTTAAAACAAAAAAAAAATAGTGGGATGGATGCTCCTCAGCCTGGATGGGGGTTTGTAAGGAGGTGAAAATCTTATCAAAAATGCGATATTCCTTATATTTTAGAAGTTATGGCCAAAACACAGTTTTATTTAAAACTAAAAATAAGATAAATTGTAAATTCAGGTTCGCTATTATGTGACCTAGCTTATATAATACAGAGTGGCAGAGTAAAGCCCTAACCAGATTGAACGCAGAATGCAGCAGCAGCGGCAGAAGCAACAACAACAGGTAGATCTGTCATCGCCGCTGTGTCATCGTGACAGATCTACGTGTTGTTGTTGCTTCTGCCGCTGCTGCTGCATTTTGCGTTCAATCTGATTAGGGCCTAATGCCCGAACCAGAATGAACGTAGAGCGCAGCAGCAGCGGCAGCGATATGTCAAATTAGAAAGCATAAAATACACAAATGAAATGTTAAAAAAAAAGAAAACCAGGCCGAAGCGTATATACCCTAGACTTGTACAGACCTAGTGGTGATACCAAAAGTACAAATTGGCAACGACCATATGCATTAAAAGTGAGTTTCCTATATGGCCAGTTTATAGGGGAGGTTGGCATACATTCATGAGGATCTTGGCCATTCCAAAAATCAATTAACTAACCCATTCTACAAATATTTGTCGAATTTTTCAAGTCGCTAGCTTCATTCTATCGAAAGTTATTGCTTATTTGAAGTCTCACTTGTAGGGGTGGTAGAATTTCCTTGGATCGGATCTTGCCCATCATAGCCACCAACCAATAAGATCACCCTACAAACATAAAAAAAGATGTCAGGTGTCTAGCTTTACTCTATCGGAAGTTATCGCTTATTTGAAGTTTCATTTGTAAGGGAAGCAGGGGTTTCGATGGTCGGATTTTACGTATTTTCAGTATTAGCCAACTGGATCCTACTAGAAATATTTGACCAAAATTTCAAGTCGCTAGCTTTATTTTGTCGTAAGTTATCGCTTATTTAAAATTTCATTTCTAGGGGAGGTAGGGGTTCCTTAGGTCGGATCTAACCCATCCTTAATGCCAACTAACCCAATCTCACTTCAAACATTCGGCGAAAATTTCAAGTCGCTGGCTTGATTCTATCAAAAGTTATCGCTTATTTGAAGTTTCATTTGTAGGGAGGTAGGGGTTCCTTAGGTCGGATCTTGCCCATTTTCAACGCCAACTAACAGGATGTTACTACCAACGTTCTGCCAAATTTTCAACTCGCTAGTGTCATTCTATCGAAAGTTATCGTAATTAAAGAAATATTTAATTTTTTAAATTTTGTATGGGAGGTAGGCGTTCCTTTGATCTGATTATGCCCAACTTACTAAAACCCAAGCAGCTTCTCACCTCAGGGTTACATACCAAAAATCAGATGTCTACGTCAATTTTTTGAAGAGTTATGGACAAACAACCTGAAAAGTAGGGTAGTACGGGGCTCTTTGTAAGAAAATTGCCGTTAGTTTTCAACTGATCGATTTTATTTTTCCAAGAGAGTATAAGATTACCCTCACGAGCAATCTACCAAAGCTAGAGCTTTTCATGTTTATTTAATCGGGAGTTAGGGATACATTTAAGTATTTTACATATATAGGGGAGGTAGGCGTTCTCTTGGCCTGATCGTGCCCGTTTTCAATACCAACCAACTAGAGCATACTTCCAACATCTGACCAAAATTTCAAGGCTCTAGCTTCATTCTATCGAAAGTTATCGTGCGAACGGACAGACAGACAGACAGACATGGCTAAATCGAATCAGGAGGTGACCCTGATCACTTATATATATACATTGCTATACCTCCGGAGCCTCCTTTAAGGTGTTACATATTTCCGTCGTGACAAAAACAATATACCCTATACTAAAAGTCTAGGGTATAAAAAAGAACAAGTCCTACGGAGAACCGAACCCGAGACCGCCGTGTGGAAGCCTCATATGCCAACCGATCAGCCACCAAGCTTTCCTAGCCATGTTGTTCACATTACTAATATATAGGCTTGCTCCACATTCGCTCTTAATGTGTGTGTGTTGTGTGTTTTCCGATTAAAGCGCGTTGACATGATAAAACTACGGTTTGACAAACCACCTACTTGAACGTGTGAACCCCTTGTCAAACTGGTTTGATGTCTTGTGCTTCTGTCAAACCGTAGTTGGACGGTGCTCAACTTTTCATCAAATGCTAGTTTGTCAAACCGTAGTTTGATCATGTCAACGCGCTTTTAGATACATATTTGCTCACATAACCAAATATGTATGTAATCAAAATGTTATGTTTTAGAGCCTGAAAGCGCGTTGACATGATCAAACTACGGTTTGACAAACTAGCATTTGATGAAAAGTTGAGCACCGTTAAACTACGGTTTGACAGGAGCACAACACTTCAAACCAGTTTGACAAGGGGTTCACACGTTCAAGTAGGTGGTTTGTCGAACCGTAGTTTGATCATGTCAACGCGCCTTTAGTTATGTCGATGTTAAATGTGGGGCACCGAAATAAGCCATAGCGAAATAAGGCATACGAAATAATACATATAGATTGAATTGATATATTATTAAACAGATATATATTAAACAGATATGAAATAGGCACAGAGTGGGGGTAAAAATTTGAATATCGAGTTATGGCTGACATATCCGCGCCTGCGCAGTGAAACGCGCACAACACGTATTAATTTTTGGCCCAGGGGCCCGAGGAGTGAGGGGCCAAATGCTTCGCAAATTTCAAAATTGTGGCTGAGTGGCCGATGGCGTAACGACATTTACCGAACGTATGGCGACCGCGTGCAAATGGGTAGCAGTGCGCATGCGCGGCTTGGTTCGAAAGTAACCTGAAGCACAGAGTGGGGATAGTACTACAATATTACCGATCTGTTATATATCTATTTAAATCTATGGTCCAGAGCGATCGAAGCGAGCGTTCATGTTTGTGCGATACTGAGGGTTCCGATCCCTTAAGCGCGGAGCGAGCGAAGCCCACATAAGCGACTGTTAATTCACAACCCGCAGTATCGCACAAATGTGCATGGATTATTTCTGTTTGGAACGAGCTGGGCTAGCTCACCTCCTAGGGCGTTGCGAACCCCCGCATGTAGCCCTAGGTCGCCCGTTTCACTCTTTGTACATGTACCTGCAGCCGTTTCGTCCTAGCATATCTGCATCCAGCATTTGTTTTTAGGCTATGCACAATT